>CM047425.1:56179363-56335610 GCA_026168455.1 Theocolax elegans
AAATAGAATCGAACATAGACCAAAACTTTTCAGACCTAACGAAGATCGCACATTTTATACAATCAGAAAATACCCCCAAAAAGGACTCCAGACCCGACAAACATAAAAATAGAAACATTTTTCAAATAGATCGAAAAACGCGAAACTCGAGATTTTGCGAATCAATAGAAAAAGACCACATGACCAAGGACCTGCAAAGTTGACTCAACAGATTAATTAGTATTACAGGAAAAATTTTCCACCTAAAAGGTGAACCACTCACAGCAACAAACTATATCGAGCACAAAATTGAGACTTACTATGACATCCCGGTTAACATAAAACAATATTCTATACCACAGAAGCTCCAGAACGTGGTGTATGAGGAGATCAAAAAATTACTAGATACAGGAATCATCGAAAGAAGCGATTCACCTTATAATAATCCCATTTGGGTAGTAAAGAAAAGGGACGATAACGAAGGAAATGCCCAATGGAGAGTAGTCGTCGACTTTAGAAGACTCAATGAAAAAAGAAATCATACCCGTTTCCAATACCCAATATTACGCATCTAGTAGAACAATTAGGTGGCGCTAAACACTTTATCGTGGCGGATATGTATAGCGGATTTCACCAAATAGAAATCCATGTTACGATATGAGGCTCAGCTCGCAGAATTTGCGACCTTACTATGTTGTTCTTATTGTATAACTAAGAAATATAAACGATCTAACTTAATTGTTAATTACATACTATTGTTATTTTAAGTACAATATTATTTCAATAAATGTTAAACACTTTTATCTGCGTAGGCGAATAGATGGCAGTATGTAGATCTTAAGCGACTAATATGAAATCGGTCTCAGAGGCATATCTTGAATGCTGTAGGAGTGGGAGTGACTTGGGTCCACACACCAAACATCGACCTGTCGAGCACTTCTATTCTCAATAACGACCATGGAATATACCGCCTAAACCGATATTTATTATTATTTTTATTATTGTATGATTACTCATATATACATATATATATATCAATTCAAGCACTGTGACGTAACTGTACGCTACTATTGGAGTTTACTAGACAACGACGACAGATATCAAAATTTTGATAAGAGCCCCACCCCCCCTAAAATTCATCGTTCTATACGATATGCATATTTGTTCCCACCTATACCACCCATTGTCACTATAGTTAACACATATTCGTATATACAGTATACTAATATATGTTCACCCTCGCGGTGGTTGGATAAATGATCAAAATTCTAGATCGCCCACTACAGAGACGAGCCACGCACATCCGCAGATGAGGTTGGCCCTGCTACGAAAACGTTCCAACACCAATAATAGTCGATACACCGACCATTACTGGCGGATGAGAGTTCTATCAACGTTGATCGAGTGATACGTAACTAAACGAGGCGGCTGCCGATAAATGTTACCAGAGGGAGACGATAAGCTGCCGACGACCATCAAACATGCGACAGTCGGTAATATATTACCCACCATCGATAAGGAGTGAAACTGTCTTACCGACATACGACAAATCTTCCCGAAACAACTTCTCGATCATGAATAGCGTCGACTGGTACCATCTGAAGACTCTTACAACGCAATTGTTTATTTATAATTTTGTTTAAACATATAAAGGGACAAGAACTATATGAATATTATTGTATTACACGTATTGCACCAATCGCAAGAAAAACCAGCGTTACTTATATACATACTTTTTATACTAATATACGCATGCTTATTATAAATGAATGTAATGTACCATTTAAAATTATTATAAATAAGAAAGGAATATTTCTAACCACAGGAAACATCAGTAAACAGCACTGCGAAACACAAAAACGTCTCTATTTCGAAATTCAACTTAAGCGATCGACTCGAAATTTCATATACAACAGACTTTTGTAATAAAGATCCTTTTCCCCTCCCGATAATCAATAATATATTAACGAATATTGTAAAACCAACGAACATAGAACATTCTAGAAGCATATAGAGTAATTATACGACGTAGAAGCCAACGGAATAAATATCATGTATCCTTATAACATCCGGTGTTAGATATCGTCGCCAGTTACGATATTTTCGCGTAAGGTTTAAGTCAGCGTTTTCGCGCTTGACAACAACGGGCCAATAAAAAGAGACCAACGCTTCTAGAACCTTCTATGTATCGTCACGCGCGACCAATCAGACTGAACTATCCCCGCCACGATGCTACTCACGAGCGCAGTGTGCTCGTCGACTCCCGCCAGTGCTCAGACTGCCTTGATACCAAACGGACGTGCAATCGCGCCACTCCGATAATCTTCGAACGGTCTTCTTCTATTAAGATACAAAGTATATTCTAATTTATACCGATAGTAAGCGGACGCGTTCTAATTACCGTTCCAGTCAATATTTCATTGTTAATATCGCTTAATTATACTGATTTATATTCGTACGTGCACGAGCACCCGCGACATAACGCGAAGAGTGTACACTAAAAATAAATAAATAATCGTACCACTTTATCAGGTTAAAGTTGATTATCGAGTTATTTATTTCTTTACTAATCTTTCCTTATATACATAGAAGGAACTAGGTATTAATAAAAGTATAACGTCGAGGTAAAGTATATAATTTAAAAGCACGGAAAGTAAATATACATCGGATCATCGAGGAGGACAGGCTTTCCAATCACGAGAGAAACAAACTGCACTTTACACGAGGGTTTTGGCACTTCTGCCATCTTGTAAATTCACATAAATAAAGCTTTGCCACACGCTGCCTCATTAAGCTCAACGGAGGGTCACCACGCCTATCAATCATCGAGAGTACGGGAGAAACGATTTAGTCCATCCGAGCCACGAGACATCTAATCCCATCTCAAACTTACGAACTGCGTAAAGTCCGAAGGATTGACCAGTACGTTACATCCGACCAGAAGACCGTGAAAAAACAGCGTTCTCAACGCTCTTCGGACACTACTATTTTACACGAATGCCTTTTGGCATATCAACAGCCCCTAGTACATTTCAGGAGTTAACAAACAAAATTATAGGGCAAAAACCATTACTAACGGAAAACACAACCAAATCGAAAGGAAAACTGGGATACAATGACGATGTTATACTCTTTGCAGAGACATTAGACGAGCTCGACGAGATCTTCATCGAATTTTCCAATGAATTAGGGAAGGCTAATCTAAAATTAAATCCGCAGAAGTGCCAATTCTATAAGGAAGCAGTAATATTTCTAGGCTACGAAATCAGCCAAAAAGGACTTCGGCCAAATCCTAAAAATATCGAAACAATAGTTAAGTATCCAAAACCGAAAAATTAAAAAAATATACGCCAATTTTTGGGTGTATGCGGGTACTATAGAAACTTCATCGAGAACATGACAAAAATTACGAAACCACTCACAAATCCACTGAAGAATAATAGGAAATTCATCTGGGGAGACGAACAAAATAAAGCATTCGAAATACTAAAGCAGAAATTGATCGAAGCTCCAATTCTGCAACATCCCGACTTCGAAAAACATTTCTACGTTACAACAGACGCATCCAATGTAGCTATTGCTGGCGTACTTTCGCAAAAGAAAAAAAACGCAGATTTACCAATAGCATATGCGAGCAAGTCTCTCACTAAAACCGAAAAGCGGTACAGTACCATAGAAAAAGAACTTTTCGCAATGCTGTATAGTGCGAATCAATTTGACTACTTTTTAATAGGACAGCCATTCACATTTATTACCGATCACAAACCACTAGTGTGGCTTCACCGAATAAAAGATTCTACGTCAAGACTAAAAAATTGGTATTTCAAACTGACAGATAAATTCCAATTTACAATCACCTACCTACCTAGTAAAATAAATTATGTAGCGGATGCACTGTCCCGAAACCCCCCGGACACGGACGAAATAAATACACTAGAGTCGAAATACGTGAACACTGCGGACGACACACCGTCGGGTCTACGTACCGTTAATCCTATAACTAGGTTAGTAGAAAATAGCTCTTCAACGGATTCCGAAATTTTTTCCAGAAAGAAAATATATCCGTTAAGCTCCTCGTTAGTACAAAAAGCTACAAGTTTGGAAACCGAAGACACGGGAGGAACCGAAATTTCAAATGAAACAAGCAAAAAAGTAACAGGTCTGCAAAACTCACCTCTTCAACTCTTTCAGAACGAGACGGAGGACAGAAGCAATGAAACGACAGAGACGAATGGGGAACGATTAAGCGATAACGGATCATTAGACGAATCTTCAAATCTAATAGACTCAATAACAGTACCTTACGACCTACACATACAAAACCAACGACTACCGCGACCGGCTCGAAACATTATCGAGACACGGGACTTATTTTTAACGATAAATGACAATCTGATATACTTTCCGACGACAAAAAACCAACCCATATGTACAGGAGCAAATTATTTAAAATCGACCAACCAATTACCGGAACTGACAGACCTGACACTGGGTAGAGCAAAAATCTCCGATCACAACGGGAACACGTGGATCGCCGCGCCGGTAAAAGAGAATTTACACATACGAACAGACCCAGAAATATTTTTGGAAACAATCGCGTCGGTTCGCGACGTATGCATTTCAATGTCGCTTAGATCCGCGCGAATTTCAAAAACAAATGAGATAGATGATCTTTCGTGGACCCAAATCCTGAATATAATAAAAGATAACTTCGAAAACGATGCCATTAAAATTCTAATATGCAAAAATGAAATTATTAAACCCGATCCCGAAACAAGGGATATTCTCATTCGTGATATCCACGAAGCGCCCACGAACGGTCATAAAGGTATAACGAAAACTTACACAAGGATCCGTCATCATTACTTTTGGCCAAATATGAAAAAACAAATCAGGGATATTATACGTAAATGTCCACTATGCGAGACAAACAAATTGGTAAGAAACGAAACAAGACAGCCCATGATGCTGTCAGACACACCAGGGTCAGGCTTTGACAAGCTCGCCATGGACATAGTTGGTCCTCTTCCAATAACGAATGTGACAATGTGCTTTGCACATGTCAAAGGCGAGCTGAGAAACCCCTAAACACCTACCTACCCGTACAAGCTACACGAGTCCCTAGCTATACTACCTACCCATATACTATTTCCTAATTACCTAATAACCCCACCCCAAGCGCAACACACACATGCAGCCGAAGCACTAGGTGATCCTGGCGAGGAAGTCCTGGGCGAGCATAGAAATCAGGAGGGCTCCTTCGGGTCTAACTCAACAGCATAGATGGATCAAGGGAGGCTGTCGATGAATGAGCCTAGAGGACACTCCTCAGCTCTACAGTGCAGCAGTCAGGGCGATGAGATGGTACCCAGGCAGGAAGCCGAAGAACCTCCAACGCCAAGCAAGATACAGCTGTAAAAGAGATGTTTATAAGAACAAAAACACAGCAATGGGGTAAGGAGCAAGGAAGAGGATAAATTGCCACAGCCAAGAAGAGACAAGACAAGGGAAGATATGTACAGCTGTATATAATTACTACAGCTGTACAAGGAACTGTATAGGACAAAGAGGTTAGGTTGCTGTACACAAACAACGTGTACAGCAGACCTTGTAAAATACTATACACTTGAACACGCACACTAGCGTGACCCCAACACTGAATGAATTACCTGGAGTAGTTGAAGACCTGGGACCGGTCGTTCTGGTACGTCATCGTCGTGGAGAGATGATCGAGGCGGCGTCGGGCAGCAATGCAGCGGCGGGTGAGCTTCGTACCTGTGTTACGATATGAGGCTCAGCTCGCAGAATTTGCGACCTTACTATGTTGTTCTTATTGTATAACTAAGAAATATAAACGATCTGACTTAATTGTTAATCACATACTATTGTTATTTTAAGTACAATATTACTTCAATAAATGTTAAACACTTTTATCTGCGTAGGCGAATAGATGGCAGTGTGTAGATCTTAAGCGACTAATATGAAATCGGTCTCAGATGCATATCTTGAATGCTGTAGGAGTGGGAGTGACTTGGGTCCACACACCAAACATCGACCAGTCGAGCACTTCTATTCTCGATAACAACCATGGAATATACCGCCTAAACCGATATTTATTATTATTATTTTTATTATTGTATGATTTCTCATATATACATATATATATATCAATTCAAGCACTGTGACGTAACTGTACGCTACTATTGGAGTTTACTAGACAACGACGACAGATATCAAAATTTTGATAAGAGCCCCACCCCCCCTAAAATTCATCGTTCTATACGATATGCATATTTGTTCCCACCTATACCACCCATTGTCACTATAGTTAACACATATTCGTATATACAGTATACTAATGTATGTTCACCCTCGCGGTGGTTGGATAAATGATCAAAATTCTAGATCGCCCACTACAGAGACGAGCCACGCACATCCGCAGATGAGGTTGGCCCTGCTACGAAAACGTTCCAACACCAATAATAGTCGATACACCGACCATTTCTGGCGGATGAGAGTTCTATCAACGTTGATCGAGTGATACGTAACTAAACGAGGCGGCTGCCGATAAATGTTACCAGAGGGAGACGATAAGCTGCCGACGACCATCAAACATGCGACAGTCGGTAATATATTACCCACCATCGATAAGGAGTGAAACTGTCTTACCGACATACGGCAAATCTTCCCGAAACAACTTCTCGATCATGAATAGCGTCGACTGGTACCATCTGAAAACTCTTACAATGCAACTGTTTATTTATAATTTTGTTTAAACATATAAAGGGACAAGAACTATATGAATATTATTGAATAACACGTATTGCACCAATCGCAAGATGCGATAAAAAACCAGCGTTACTTATATACATACTTTTTATACTAATATACGCATGCTTATTATAAATGAATGTAATGTTACCATTTAAAATTATTATAAATAAGAAAGGAATATTTCTAATCACAGGAAACATCAGTAAACAGCACTGCGAAACACAAAATCGTCTCTATTCCGAAATTCAACTTAAGCAATCGACTCGAAATTTCATATACAACAGACTTTTGTAATAAAGATCCTTTTCCCCTCCCGATAATCAATAATATATTAACGAATATTGTAAAACCAACGAACATAGAACATTCTAGAAGCATATAGAGTAATTATACGACGTAGAAGCCAACGGAATAAATATCATGTATCCTTATAACATCCGGTGTTAGATATCGTCGCCAGTTACGATATTTTCGCGTAAAGTTTAAGTCAGCGTTTTCGCGCTTGACAACAACGGACCAATAAAAAGAGACCAACGCTTCTAGAACCTTCTATGTATCGTCACGCGCGACCAATCAGACTGAACTATCCCCGCCACGATGCTACTCACGAGCGCAGTGTGCTCGTCGACTCCCGCCAGTGCTCAGACTGCCTTGATACCAAACGGACGTGCAATCGCGCCACTCCGATAATCTTCGAACAGTCTTCTTCTATTAAGATACAAAGTATATTCTAATTTATACCGATAGTAAGCGGACGCGTTCTAATTACCGTTCCAGTCAATATTTCATTGTTAATATCGCTTAATTATACTTATTTATATTCGTACGTGCACGAGCACCCGCGACATAACGCGAAGAGTGTACACTAAAAATAAATAAATAATCGTACCACTTTATCAGATTAAAGTTGATTATCGAGTTATTTATTTCATCACTAATCTTTCCTTATATACATAGAAGGAACTAAGTGTTAATAAAAGTATAACGTCGAGGTAAAGTATATAATTTAAAAACACGGAAAGTAAATATACGTCGGATCATCGAGGAGGACAGGCTTTCCAATCACGAGAGAAACAAACTGCACTTTACACGAGGGTTTTGGCACTTCTGCCATCTTGTAAATTCACATAAATAAAGCTTTGCCACACGCTGCCTCATTAAGCTCAACGGAGGGTCACCACGCCTATCAATCATCGAGAATACGGGAGAAACGATTTAGTCCCTCCGAGCCACGAGACATCTAATCCCATCTCAAACTTACGAACTGCGTAAAGTCCGAAGGATTGACCAGTACGTTACACCTGAAACTCACGCCGTACCAATTAGTTGATATAAGCAAGACGGAACGATGTAATAATTACCCAGGATGAAGTTCTACAGCATCGCCGAGAGGTACACTGCACCAGGCCAACAAACGCCATACATCTGACTTGTAACGATACAGCCTGAACACTGCGGCACTCGACACGCTCGCACGACGCGAGATCGAGGTGCCGCGCACGAGTACGTACTGCGCAGGCGCGCGGTACGAACACGGGACTCTCGAGCACGCCGAGAGTCAGAGCTCTACGGACAGTCGGCCCGACTTGACGACATAAAAAGTGAGAGAGAAAGAGAGAGAGACATAGTCCTGGTTAAGCGTCCCGGATCCTCCATAAAGGTTGGTGGTTGTTCTTCTCTCTGCTGACGGTACCGCCGTGTACCGTAATAAGTGCGTGCGAGCCTCCCGTGCTTTTCCCGTCCTTCCCCTTTCCCTCCTTACAGCGTATCCCGGAGCAGCAGAAACTCGGATACGGTTCGACACGGCGAGTGTACTGCCGTATATCAAGTGTTTGTTACGATTACCCGCGAGTAATCGGTAGTGTCGCGAATCAACGCGGCTGGCGCCCACCCCGATCGTTATTATCTAATTAATAAATACGTTTATTATTTTAATCAATTGCCTCTCTTAATTGACCTGCACCCTGATCCCCAGTGCAGCGTCACACGACAAATAAAAATCAGTAAATACTTGCGATGCCAGACCTATTGACAAAATTCTGTGTCCTGACCCCACTTTCGGGCATAACATCAATGGATATTGTAACGGCTTTATTAAAGAAATTTATATTTGTACACGGCTCGCCAAAAGTTATCCTTACGGATCAAGCCTCTAACTTTACTTCTGTTCTGCTTAAGAACATAGCAAAGTTATGTAAGATAAAAACAGTCACAACGACAGCCTTTTATCCGCAGGCGAACGGGTAGATCAAAAGAATGAACCATTCGCTCGTGGAATGGATGAAAAATTATGCGACTAACCTACGAGAGTGGGATGAATGGTGCGAGTGTGCAGCTTTCTCTTACAACACAAGCGTACACGAAGCCACACGGCTTACCCCTTATGAATGCATTTACGGTAAGATAGCTCGAGTACCGTCTGACAAAGCTATCGTAGATAATAATATAGAAAATACATATTACGAATACATTGTAAAGCTAAAGGAAAAACTATGTAAGATTTAAGAACTAGCACGAGAAAATTTACAGAATGCAAAAATAAGATCTAAACAGTATTACGATAAAAGAATGAATCCATGCACTTTTAAAGTAGGGGACACGGTTATGTTAACCCAAATTAAAAAGGGAAAATTCTCACCAGAGTACTCTGGACCTCACAAAGTTCTCGAGATATTTAACCAAGGTAGAAACGCTAAAATTACATTTAAGAAAAGTACTAGAGTAGTAATCACAAATAAACTGCGGAAAACGCGTCTCGATATAGATTCAGAATCATAAAGAGAATATAAATTTATTCAGGATAGCCTTTTTAATACAAAGGGTATCCAATTCATATATTACATATTTAACTCATTAATAAATAATCTTTCGTAATATAAGAGGAATAATACTGTGACAAGCTTTCTAAGCATATTTACTTTTTTTCCAGATCCTAATTATGACAATAAGCCACTGGATAAGATTGGATATACCTGCGTAAATCAGGAATGCCCGAATCATCCAAGTACTCCCGTAATTAGTGGAATTAGTGGAACTAATTAGTGGCACTAATTAGTGGAATTATCACAAAATAGTGGAGCTATCCTGGCATACCTAAGATTATCCCGATATATCCAGGAAATACCGTATTTAGTAAAGTTATCCAGGAATATCTCATAAAATTGCCGCAATATCCAAGCAATCTCGTGAATAGCGTAGTTATCCCGAATTACCCAAAAATTTTCGAAATTTCCAGGAAATCACGTAGTTAGTGAAATTATGCTTTAGAACCTAAGAAATGACTGAAAAACTCAGGAAAGCTCGTAAATAGCGAATTTATTCCGTATTACTTCAGAAATTCTCGATTTATGCAGGGAATCCCGTGAATAGTAGAGTTATCCCGAAATGACTTAGAAATTCCCGAAATATACAGGAAATCCCGGGGAACTAGAGGAGATATTCTATAGTACCTCGAATATTCCTGAGATATGCAGGAAATCCTGCAATTAGATAGGTTAATCCGGAGTAAATCAGAAATTCCCGAAATATTCAAGCAATCTGGTAAATAGTGAAGCTATCCCGAATTACCCAAAAATTCTCGGAATTTACAGGATATCACGTAATTAATGAAATTATGCTTTAATGTGTAACGTACTGGTCAATCCTTCGGACTTTACGCAGTTCGTAAGTTTGAGATGGGATTAGATGTCTCGTGGCTCGGAGGGACTAAATCGTTTCTCCCGTATTCTCGATGATTGATAGGCGTGGTGACCCTCCGTTGAGCTTAATGAGGCAGCGTGTGGCAAAGCTTTATTTATGTGAATTTACAAGATGGCAGAAGTGCCAAAACCCTCGTGTAAAGTGCAGTTTGTTTCTCTCGTGATTGGAAAGCCTGTCCTCCTCGATGATCCGACGTATATTTACTTTCCGTGTTTTTAAATTATATACTTTACCTCGACGTTATACTTTTATTAACACTTAGTTCCTTCTATGTATATAAGGAAAGATTAGTGATGAAATAAATAACTCGATAATCAACTTTAATCTGATAAAGTGGTACGATTATTTATTTATTTTTAGTGTACACTCTTCGCGTTATGTCGCGGGTGCTCGTGCACGTACGAATATAAATAAGTATAATTAAGCGATATTAACAATGAAATATTGACTGGAACGGTAATTAGAACGCGTCCGCTTACTATCGGTATAAATTAGAATATACTTTGTATCTTAATACAAGAAGACTGTTCGAAGATTATCGGAGTGGCGCGATTGCACGTCCGTTTGGTATCAAGGCAGTCTGAGCACTGGCGGGAGTCGACGAGCACACTGCGCTCGTGAGTAGCATCGTGGCGGGGATAGTTCAGTCTGATTGGTCGCGCGTGACGATACATAGAAGGTTCTAGAAGCGTTGGTCTCTTTTTATTGGTCCGTTGTTGTCAAGCGCGAAAACGCTGACTTAAACTTTACGCGAAAATATCGTAACTGGCGACGATATCTAACACCGGATGTTATAAGGATACATGATATTTATTCCGTTGGCTTCTACGTCGTATAATTACTCTATATGCTTCTAGAATGTTCTATGTTCGTTGGTTTTACAATATTCGTTAATATATTATTGATTATCGGGAGGGGAAAAGGATCTTTATTACAAAAGTCTGTTGTATATGAAATTTCGAGTCGATTGCTTAAGTTGAATTTCGGAATAGAGACGATTTTGTGTTTCGCAGTGCTGTTTACTGATGTTTCCTGTGATTAGAAATATTCCTTTCTTATTTATAATAATTTTAAATGGTAACATTACATTCATTTATAATAAGCATGCGTATATTAGTATAAAAAGTATGTATATAAGTAACGCTGGTTTTTTATCGCATCTTGCGATTGGTGCAATACGTGTTATTCAATAATATTCATATAGTTCTTGTCCCTTTATATGTTTAAACAAAATTATAAATAAACAGTTGCATTGTAAGAGTTTTCAGATGGTACCAGTCGACGCTATTCATGATCGAGAAGTTGTTTCGGGAAGATTTGCCGTATGTCGGTAAGACAGTTTCACTCCTTATCGATGGTGGGTAATATATTACCGACTGTCGCATGTTTGATGGTCGTCGGCAGCTTATCGTCTCCCTCTGGTAACATTTATCGGCAGCCGCCTCGTTTAGTTACGTATCACTCGATCAACGTTGATAGAACTCTCATCCGCCAGAAATGGTCGGTGTATCGACTATTATTGGTGTTGGAACGTTTTCGTAGCAGGGCCAACCTCATCTGCGGATGTGCGTGGCTCGTCTCTGTAGTGGGCGATCTAGAATTTTGATCATTTATCCAACCACCGCGAGGGTGAACATACATTAGTATACTGTATATACGAATATGTGTTAACTATAGTGACAATGGGTGGTATAGGTGGGAACAAATATGCATATCGTATAGAACGATGAATTTTAGGGGGGGTGGGGCTCTTATCAAAATTTTGATATCTGTCGTCGTTGTCTAGTAAACTCCAATAGTAGCATACAGTTACGTCACAGTGCTTGAATTGATATATATATATGTATATATGAGAAATCATACAATAATAAAAATAATAATAATAAATATCGGTTTAGGCGGTATATTCCATGGTTGTTATCGAGAATAGAAGTGCTCGACTGGTCGATGTTTGGTGTGTGGACCCAAGTCACTCCCACTCCTACAGCATTCAAGATATGCATCTGAGACCGATTTCATATTAGTCGCTTAAGATCTACACACTGCCATCTATTCGCCTACGCAGATAAAAGTGTTTAACATTTATTGAAGTAATATTGTACTTAAAATAACAATAGTATGTGATTAACAATTAAGTCAGATCGTTTATATTTCTTAGTTATACAATAAGAACAACATAGTAAGGTCGCAAATTCTGCGAGCTGAGCCTCATATCGTAACACCCCCACCCTTAAGTAACAAGCGCGGCGCACGTAGAGTGTCGCGATTGTTCTCCAAGGCGAGGCTCGCCATAAATTTTTCTGTTTCTTCTTTCCCCATATTTTCCTTCTTGTTACCCCGTACAAATTTACGATCCTTCTTCAACAAATTAGTTAAAGGTTTGGCTAGTTTGGACATGTTGGGAATGAAGTTCCTATAATATCCGCAAATTCCCAAGAATTGGCGTATGTTCTTCTGTGTTTTTGGTATCGGGTAGTTGACAATTGCTTTTATATTTTCCGGATTTGGTTCCAATCCTCTAGCGCTTACGGAATATCCCAAGAAAATTACGTTGTCCTTATAAAATTGACACTTGTTTGGATTCAGTTTTAAATTGGCCTCCTTTAGTTTACTAGACAATTCCACAAAGACTTGATCTAGTTCATCGAGCGTCTCAGCGAATAGGATTATGTCGTCAATGTAGCCGAGCATACCTTTGACTCTTGTTCTACCTTCCATGGTGAGTGGCTTCTGGCCCACAACTTTGTTGGTAAGCTCCTGGAATGTACTCGGAGCAGTAGAGATTCCGAAAGGCATTCGCTTAAAATGATAGTGCCCAAAAGGAGTAGAGAAGGCCGTTTTCTCGCGATCTTCAGGTCGAATTTCTATTTGATGGAATCCGCTATACATGTCAGCAACGATGAAGTATTTTGCGCCACCTAACTGTTCAACTAAGTGTGTGATGTTTGGAATCGGGAAGGGATAAGGTCGCGTCTTCTCGTTCAGTTTTCTAAAGTCGACTACAACCCTCCACTGCGAGTTTCCCTGGTTATCGTCACGTTTTTTGACAACCCACAATGGATTATTGTACGGCGAATCACTGCGTTCTATAATACCGGTGTCTAATAATTTAATAACTTGTTCGTAGACTACCTCTTGTAATTTCTGTGGGATCGGATATTGCTTGACATTGAGTGGTATTTCATCGTATGTTTCGATCTTGTGCTGTATCAACTTAGTCGACGATAAAGATTCCCCTTTAAGATGAAATATGCTACCTGTGTTCTCAATGAGCTTTCCCAGCCTATCCTGTAATTCGGGATTTAAGTGGTCTTGATTAATTTCTTCCAGAATCCTTCTGTTCCTGGTTCTCTCGTCCAATGCGAAAAGGTCTTGGTTTTTGTGCAAGGCTTTCCTTCCATCCTTCTTCGCTGCATCTTGGTAGCGGTAATTTTCAATAATCCCTGTTATATCCGTAAACGACTGTGCTAGATACGGACGAACCTGTTCGTAGTCTTCTATCAATGGATCTTTGCACTCCATAGTTTCCAGATTTTCGGTTCCCGATACGTAAACATTAAATAATTGTGTATCTAAAAGACTATTTACTTGTAAATTCGTAAGATTCACTTCCTGAAGTTTTTCCGATGTCGTGCCTACTAAGCATACGTTCGGGTCTCGCTCGCATATGTCAAGGTAATCCTCGTTCTCTTCACTTGCGACTGATTGCGTCTGCAATGGCGCGTTAGTTAAGGTTGATTGACAATAATACGGTATCCCACTTGGAAGAGCAGGTGAGTCGGGTTCGAGAGGAACCAGTTTGTCTAGCCACTCCTTAAGTACCGATTCGTTGGATCTTTCGCTGTTTCCGGTGTAGTTATCCATCATGTAATTATCCATCTTACTTAGAGGAAGTAAGGTGACATTGGTTAGGAATATTTCAGCTTCTATGTCGCCGTCATTGAAAAATTCCACGTCAACGTATCCATTATCGTTTGTAACAACGACGTCCCCCGCTCTGATTCGATTATCGGTGAATTCTATTTTCGGTATATAACCATACTCGTGTTCATCCGGATTGTCTAATGTTAATTTTACCATTACGCTGCTAAATGGTTTTATTAATGTTGGTCCATTGGTATTAATAAAATCCAATTTTTGATTCTCAAAAATGAACATATTTCCCTGGAAATCTAACTTTGCTTTTCTATCTTCAAAGAACATGGAGCCTAATAGCGCGGGAGCCAAAAGTGGGAATGTATCTTTTACTACGACAAAGTGACTTAGTTTTCCATATAAATTTATTTCACATGTTCCCAGTGGGAAAATATCCTCTCCACTTATTCCTATCAATATAGGAGTCTTCTCCGTTTTGATTTTTACGTGATCTCGCAGCTGTGATTCCTTTATGACGTTCGGTTGTGCACCCGAATCTAACATTGTATATACTTGGTTTTCCTTTAGATCCTCCGAGGTTATCTCCACGTGCGGTATACTAGTGCTCTTGTTTAGTTTGACGATGTAGACTGGCGCATCCTCACTTGGTTTGTGGGGCATCTGGATGTACTTGGCAGCGCTTGCCCCTTCTGCGCCGCCATGCTCTCGTTTCCCTGGTTTCTTAGTTTATCTTCCTGGTCATTTCGCCACTTTAATTTCCTGCATTCGCTGACCTCGTGACCGTAGTTTTTGCAATAATTACACGTCGGCATTACTTTTGGTCCATCTTGTCGACTACTCGGTTCTCTAAAATCTCTGTTTAAATTCCTCTCGTATCTTCCTGAGTAGTAATTATCATAATTTCTTCGACTTCTGAAATTTCTATCGTCTTGTCTTTGATATTTATTGTAATTCTGCCGGTCCCGATTTTGAAATATGCTGTGTGTATTGACCGGACGTCTGTGGTTGTTTCGTTCGAAATCTTTGCGTTCGTCGCGCTCGCCGAAACTCCGTGCTTTGTTCCCTCCGTGTTTAATTTCATCTCTCTCCATTTGTTTATCGACGGCTATGGCGTTGTAATGTCGGGCAGTTTTTTTTATACTTTTATATTAGTCAACAATAACCACGATTTATCCAAAATAAGTATAAAATAGTAAGTTAGTAATGATCGTATTCAAATATAACAATATATATACTTAGCAGTTAGTTATAAATGTATTCAAATACAATATTCATATGTTATGTCTACGCATATATTGTACACGCATGAATCACCTATACCTTTCTCTCTCGCACAAAGTCAAATCCTTAGTTCCTTTCCGCGCCACCAGACTAGCGCCACTATCGCATGAATCACCTATACCTTTCTCTCTCGCACATAGTCAAATCCTTAGTTCCTTTCCGCGCCACCAGACTAGCGCCACTATCGCATGAATCACCTATACCTTTCTCTCTCGCACATAGTCAAATCCTTAGTTCCTTTCCACGACACCAGACTAGCGCCACTATCGCATGCATCACCTATACCTTTCTCTCTCGCACAAAGTCAAATCCTTAGTTCCCTTCTGCACCACCAGACTAGCGCCACCGTCAATTCTCCACGCAACCTCTGCCACCTACTCATATGTCATGTTCTCCTAAACCTTTCCCAATAGATTCATGCGTTTCGCGCCGCAATACGTTATACTAATAATAATCTTATGCATTATGAATTGTATAATGCCGCTAATACTTGCTATTATAACATTTATTTAATATTAAGTTACATATACGAATTAATGTCTTTCCACGAACACACTCATGTTTACGAAACTGACTCTCGACTCCGCTAATATTACTATTTAAATATCTTCTCACTCGAATGACTAATGTGTTTGACAATAACATGACTTCACAAAATTGCAATAGTATACACCAAATAACCTAAATAAGTACGTCATCAAAACATTCGCCAAGACAATCAAGAGACGCCGAAGATCTCATCAGTTTGCTGACAACGCCCCACCTCCAACCAATAAGTGGATTCGCAGCCCCATCCGTACACCACCGAAGGGCCGCCCACAACCAATCAAGAACAGCTCCGCCTTCAAGAACGGCGTACCACAAGATGCGCAGCAGTCGTTCCCCTCCATACCACCTCGAGAGAGGACGCGCATCAACAGTCAGTCGAGGAGAGTCGTAGTCAGTCGATCGAGCGGACTCGAATAAGTCGGTCTTCCTACTCTCACATGTATAAGAGATTGTATCTTCGCGTATTTTCAACTACTTTAAATTTTGTACCTCAGTTCGGACAATAATTACTGTTGTTTTAAATTCGTATCTATTTGTCAAAAGCTATTAATTCTGTGAAATATAATTATGCTATTTTAAATAAATTGAGTGTAAAATATAAATCTGTGATCTCGTAATTGACTTTATCCGAACTTCCATCCACTATTCCGTGTTTCACAAACTGTTGCGTTCACTCTCGAAATCAATCTTCCCGTCATCGTCGTTTTGGACTTTGTTTCGACTCACACGTCTTCGTCGTCCTGGATTTGGCTTGGAGGAAGCCGAAATCTTCTCCTGGTGACAGCTGCTGCCCTACCAATTCACCCTATACACCCTTCACAGGAACTGCTAAGACCTGCCTCGCTCTACCACGGTTCTCGTCAGTAAAAGTTAAGTAAAGTTATTTAGTTCATTCTTCCGTTTACAAAAATCAAAATCAGTAAAATCATAACTTTAATTTTTTTTATCTGTAAAATTATCCGGGACACAACATTTTTTGGTGACAGCGGTGGGATACGAAAAAAAAAATAAATAATATACATATATATATACGAACACATACGTATATTTTTGAATATATATATATATATATATCATTTTTTTTGTAAATGGAAGATTGAATATATTTATCATTCAAGTATAAAACAATTTTTTCGCGATATTTTGCAATATACCAGTGTTAATGGTCGAACGGGAAGTGATAAATTCGAAATATTTAATAAATCGATTCTTAAAATAAAATCTCTTTGCATTCATCATAATGCCAATCACACGAAGCATGACTGATTTAAACACGGGCGAACTCGAATTACTTCGGGAAGAGATGGAACGACGCGCTAACAGACTTAAACAAAGTGAGATTGCACTCGAAAATCAAAAGGCCGAATTAGAAGCGCGTTACCAACAAATGACCGAAGAGTGCGCGAACAAAATTGCCGAGGAAAGACGGCGAAATTTGGAATTACAAGAAAGACTAAACGGTATGCAAACACGTAAAGATAGCGGGATGAATGATAGTCAGAACGAACGTACAAGTAATCCTTTTGAAACCGAACAAAACGACGTACACCGTCCATCCGCCGACCAGAATGACAGCGAATTAATGAAAATGTTTACAGAAATGTTAACAAAAGTAGTAGACCGTCCGCGCGAAAATACCACGTCCGCCATTATTATGCGCGAATTATTAAATAGTATCCCTATGTTTACGGGCAATAACTTAGCTCAGTTTGTGAAAGCATGTCGCAAAGTACAAAATCAATTGACCCCTAACACTCACGCGGAAGTCGCGAATTTGATAAAAAATACTAAATTGCACGATTATGCATATACGGCAGTGGAAGACTTTAATTTCGCGACGATTGACGAACTGCTTACGCGACTAAAAAATGTGTTTTCCACAAATGATACCTCGAATCATTATCGCGGTCAGATTGCTACGTTGGCAAAAAGGCACAACGAAGACATGCTACAATTCATCGGTAGAGTGAACGAAATTAAAATTAATTTGATCGACGCGATAATGCATGAAGATAGACTCGAAGTGTTGGATCGTCGTCAACTAGGAAAGATTGAACACGAAATGCTCGAAGGATTTCGCTATGGCCTTCCGCCATCTTATAGAATAGGACTGTTAAATTATTATGATACGTTAAATGATGCCTTTGATGACGCGTTAAAAATCGAGAAACGAATGGAAATAGACAGACAGAAATACGGACTTTACAATAATTACGACGAACGCCCGCGACAAAACCGTAACAGAGAACCCCCTCCGCGATTCGAAAACCGAGACGAGCGTCATCGAAACTTCGATAACAGACGAACGGACAATAGACACATTATGCGCACAGAAAACAATTATGACAACAAACAAAGGAATAGTAATGATCGCTATTGTAATTATTGCAAACGTCCTGGACACGACGAGCGTTATTGTAAAAGTAAAGATTTTCATAATAATTGTAATTATTGCGGTAAACCCGGTCACTTTGAACGCGAATGCCGACGGAAGAAATACGACACCACGGTTTGTAATTACTGTAAACGTAACGGACACGAAGAAAAGGAGTGTCGTGCTAAAATTTATGCGTCGGGAAACGGACACAGGGAGACGGGCAAAACGGGCAATCCCGCACAAAACTCCCTCAATCGCCCGATGAACACACTGAACGTAAAGCCGTCCACTTCGCAGCAGTAAATGGTTTATTAGATATTCCTATAATCGTTCTTTCTAGCAAGGATATAATCGGTAATGAAGTAGAAACTATGATCGACACGGGCGCGCAGTTAAATGTCATAAAAGTAGGATATCTGAAAAGCAACATAGCAATCAACGCAGACGATCGACCCTTTTTAGCGGGAATATCAAACACGCCATTAGAATCACTCGGATCGGTCACATTACGAGTAGATAAATTCGAAGCTGACGCGAAATTTATAGTAATGCCAAACAACTTTCCCTTGCGCACCCCTGCACTTTTAGGAGCCAGATTTTTCCGCGAAAACCTCGTTACAATAGATTTTGTTAAAGAAACCATTCAATCGAGAAATACACAAATTACATTTGATGAACAAATCGTCATAAACGTGCCTGCTTCTTCCACACGACATATAGTAGCAAAAACTAGAACAGACATGAAAATAGGATACGTGAAAACAACGACAATAGCTAAGGGCGTACGGATCGGAGGCGTACGTACTACAAATTTTTACGGTTCGGTCGTAGTGCCAGTTACAAACGACAATAATTATGACGTAATAATACGAATACCGCGAGTTACAATTGTTAACGATGACGATCTCATATGCACAAGCGAAATACAAACGATATCGGAAGATGAAAGTAATCCAGTCGAATGCGGAGCCAGCGATGCCCCATCCTGCGTTTGCTTAAACGAAGATAAGACAAAAGAAAAGACGCAAAGTAATCCGGTCGAATGCGACGACGATGTACGTCCATCCCGCGAATGCCCAGTCACCTTCAGTAAAACTCACGACATATCTAAAATAAAGAGTATAAAGGCTCGCGAAATCAGTAAAACTAGGGAAAAGTCATCAACACATGCGAAAAAAACACATACGCATACTGACACTACCAACTCGACACGAACTTTAAACAATGACGAAATAAGCATAGACGATACCCCTACATTCTCTCCGTCCGAATACGAATTCTTACAACAAAATCATCCATCAGTATTCGCAGACGACGATCAAACAGAGACATTAACAATGACCGACTACACTAAATTATTAGCCGAGGAACTGTATAACAATAAATACATAAATGAAATCCTCATTGAGGAAGACGCGATTAACGACGACGAGACCCACATAACATACTGGACAAGCGACGGACATATAAACAATGATGCACAAGCAGAACTAATACTCGCGGATCACGAACTTCCCATGATGGGGAACTGTATTTATACATTTAGTTACACATCGAATAACGCGGTAGTAACTCCCACTTTGAACATCACGCGATCTGATAAACTGCGTCAGATTTTACAAACCGAAAAATGCGACTCTGACACTAATATAAGGATTAATAAAATAAGCGAAGAATATAACGATGTTTTCTTACTACCGGGAGACACACTCCATGCTACGAATATGACCGAACATCGTATTGATTTAATAGACGATATACCAGTAGTAGCTAAACAATACCGTTTGCCACAAATTTTAAAAGAAGAAGTTAATGTACAAATCTCGAAGCTGATCGAACAAGGAATAATAGAACCTTCAGATAGCGCGTATTCCAGCCCCTTGTGGATCGTTCCCAAAAAGGATGGTCCACAGGGAGAGAAGAAATGGCGTTTAGTCATCGATTACAGATGTATAAATGAAAAAACAATCAGTAACGCTTATCCTTTACCAAATATTAATGATATTCTCGATAGTCTAGGCGGAAATAAATATTTTTCTTGTCTCGATCTCGCTTCGGGATTTCACCAAATAAATATGCGTAAACAAGATCGTAAATATACCGCTTTTTCGACCCCTTATGGTCACTATCAATTCAAACGAATGCCTTTCGGGCTGAAAAACGCGCCTGCCACCTTCCAGTCTTTGATGGATGCTCTCTTCAAAGGCTTACAAGGTAACTCAATTTTTGTATTTGCCGATGATTGCATCATCTTTGCTAAAACCTTGGAGGAGCACGATAAAAAATTGGAAGTGGTAGTTCGAAGATTACGCGACGCAGGCATGAAGTTACAAGCGGAAAAATGTCAATTTTACCGAACCGAAGTCGTATACCTCGGTCATAGCATATCAGCAAACGGCGTAAAACCTGATCCTAGAAAAATTAACTCTGTTGAAAACTTCCCTTTACCGAAAGAGAAGAAAAATATTAAACAGTTCCTTGGACTAACGGGATATTATAGAAAATTTATACCTAATTATGCAAAAATCGCCAAACCGCTTACTGATTTGCTAAAAAATGAAAGTATCTTTAATTGGAAAGAAGAACAACAAAAGGCCTTCAAACAATTATCTCAAAAGTTGTGCGAAGCTCCAATTCTCCAACATCCCGATTTTTCACTCGAATTTCATGTCACTACCGACGCATCGCAATATGCGATCGGCGCAGTTCTTAGCCAAAAAAGAAACGGTTCCGATCTCCCTGTAGCATTTTATTCAAGACTCTTAAAAAGCGCGGAAACTCGATATGCTGTAATAGAGAAAGAATTACTCGCGATGCTTGATGCGGCCTTTCAATTTAGACATTGTCTTTTCGGTCGTACATTTACCTTTTATACTGATCATAAGCCTTTAATTTGGTTACACAACATTAAAGAACCAACTTCAAGATTGAAAAGATTTTATTTTAAGCTCAGAGAATTCGAATATAAAATAGTTTATATTCCGGGAAAAACAAACGTCGTAGCCGACGCGTTATCTAGAAACCCGCCAACCCAAGAAATGACTAACGTATTTACATTAACATCTGATACTGACGAAATATTTACTCCACGAAATCGAACACGGCAATCTGCAAACCTAACCGATAACGAAGAGTTTAACAAAAACATTTCCACACCGACTCATGACCAAGTAAACAAAATCGGTAACGAAGATGACGAACGTTTAGTCAACGTAAACAGCGATATCGATTCAAACGAACCCGCCAACGTAAATGAAACGCAATCAGATAGCGGAGAAAGCTCCAACAATAGTGATATCTTTGATCCTCCGTCAATACCTTATCGACTCGACAAAAGAAATCCAAGACCAGCTCCAAACATCGTCGAATCAAGAGACGGTTTACTCATGGCTAAAGATAACATAGCTTACTTCGTCACATTACAAAATGAACCGCTCGATAAAGGAGCCGATAGTCTTTTAGATTGCCGCAATCTGCCTCCACTCAATAATATCAGTTTAGGTGAGATAAACGTGGCTACGCAAGGAACGAAATACCTCTTTGCGCTACCAGTCAAGGAAGATCTTCACTCACGAACAGAATCAGAGAACGTGCGTGTTACGCTCAATTTACTCAAAGAATTTGTCGTCACGCATAAACTAGGCTCATTCAGAATATCGAAAACAGACTCCATCGACGACATACCATGGATTCTTATACTTAACATTCTACGAGACTTGTTTAAAGAAACTCCAGTCAAAATTATAATTTGTCGACACTTAGTAAAAATACCAGATCCCGGCCTACGAGAACAATTGATCATCGATACTCACACTTCACCAATCAACGGACACAAAGGCGTAGCAAAAACTTATAAGAGAATTCGCCAAGATTTCTTTTGGTCCGGATTGAAAGCACAAGTTCAAGAAGTGGTATCTAAGTGCCGAGTGTGTCAATTGAACAAGCTAGTGCGCAAGAAAGTAAAACAACCACTAGTGATCACTGACACTCCAGGATCGAGTTTCGACAAAATCAGTCTCGACATCGTTGGACCTTTACCTACAACACCTAAAGGTAACACCTACATACTGACAATGCAATGTCTACTAACAAAATACATCATAACGGTAGCATTACAAAATGCTACATCTATGGATATTGCTACAGCTTTATTACACAATCTCGTTTTCATATTCGGTTCTCCAAAAATAATTCTTACTGACCAAGGAAAAAATTTTACAAGTAGTTTAATACGTAACGTTTCGAAAATCTGTAAAATTAAAAACATTACTACCACGGCATACAGGCCTCAATCTAATGGCTCAATTGAAAGAATGCATCACGTAATCAAGCAATATCTAAAATGTTATTTAAATAATCAACGATTGTGGGACGAATGGCTATCATGCGCCACTTTTGCGTATAACACGAGCGTACACGAGGGAACTCACTTTACCCCATTCGAACTTATATTCGGTAAGATTGCGCGCGTACCATCTGCTAATATCACAGCCGAAGATCATCTAGAAGGCACTTATTTAGACTACATTACCCAATTGCATGAAAAACTTAGCGAAATACAGCAATTAGCCCGCGACAATCTAGTTCGTTCGAAAGAAAAATCGAAAGAATATTATGATCAGAAAATAAATCCGTGTTTGTTCAAAGTCGGAGATACGGTTCTACTTTTACAAGAACCAAAAACAAATCCGTTTAACCCTGAATATATGGGACCATATAAAATATTAAGAATTTTCGATAATGGCGTTAATATAGAAATAAGTTATAAGAATAATAAAACTCGTATTGTACATGCGAACAAATTGCGTTTAACGCGTCTTAGAAGACAGAGTGAAATTGATCACTCCTCTTCTCATGTTACAGGAACCTCCATCGACGAATAACTGCAGATCACTACGTTCATGATGAATCTCGTCACCGCACTACTCATCATCAACACCGTACTGCTTCACCTATCAAACATCGAGGCACTCGTCGGCTACAACTGCGGCACATCATCAACACCCAACGTCACGACTGTGTCTCTGTTAAAAGTAGGTGAATGCGATTTCAAAGACCTCACACCAACACTAGAATCAAAATATG
Source organism: Theocolax elegans (assembly GCA_026168455.1). Classification (NCBI taxonomy): domain Eukaryota; kingdom Metazoa; phylum Arthropoda; class Insecta; order Hymenoptera; family Cerocephalidae; genus Theocolax; species Theocolax elegans. Next base: position 56,202,984 of record CM047425.1, read on the forward strand.
TACAATTATTACAATATACCGAATATGCACCAATATTTGTTGAACAATGTAAAGTAAAAGTCGAAAAAACAATACGACATTGCGGGATGAATTCACATAGTAGTTTAGTAAAAGGTGGTGATTCCACCTATATGCAGTATGTATCGAGTGAAGCCTGTAAAGATATACATAAATACGGACAATTTAAATTTGGAGAAATCGTGGTTGAAAAATTAGTAGCAAACGCAACAAATCGCAGAAATATAATTTTATCCGGATACGTAGATTCGGATGGCAATTGTGAAGGCAAGGTTTACATCTCGGACGGACAAATCTATAAGAATGTAGTAGTCACAGCTAAACTCGAGATCACTATACAGTCATTTACGGCTACCGTAAATAAAGATCGAAACGAGCTTACGCTCAGATCTGGCACTAAATGTAAATACACAGAAGGTCGTTGCATTGATCACACGGAAGATTTCACTTTTTGGACTATGTTACATTCACAGGAATGTAACTTTGATCGTTACGTAATTTTATATGAAGGTTTAGTAACAAAAGCTAGTGACAATAATATACAGGCCCCAGAAATTTATTACGCTAACGACACCTTAGGAGTTAAATTTGCTCTCTCCAATGAGGGAGAACATACAATTTGCGGCTATAAAATGATAAAAACCGAACAACCTAATCTATTCTTATTTGAAACTAATCCCGGTAGATCATTCGCTAATAAAAATCCTATTGACCCACACGACGTAAAAATAACTGCATATTTTGATACAAAAATTAATTTCTTATCCCAACATATTAAACGCGAAATAAATTCACTATACCGCGACATTGTGACTCACAGATGCAATTTAGAACGGAAAGTAATACAAAATACATTAACACAGTCAACTCAAAACCCAGACGAATTCGCTTACTCTATAATGAAAACACCAGGATACATGGCAATAATAGCAGGAGAAGTTGCTCACTTGATTCAATGCACGCCGGAAAACGTAAAAATCCGTAAGACCGATCATTGTTACTTAGAATTACCGGTGACATTCCACAATGATAGTTATTTCTTAACACCCAAATCACATATTCTCACCCAGATGGGAACAGTACGCACATGCAATCCTATATTACCGACAATTTATAACATAGAAAACGTTTGGTATAAATTTTTACCTACATTAACGACCGCAGAAATACCCCACATCATACAACCATTAAACAAACCCACTTGGCAATATACGGACCCAGGTAAACTCGCAAATAGCGGTATATACTCCCAAGAAGATCTCGAAAAATTAAGAGAAACTGTTATGTTCCCCGCAGAAAAGCCAGCTGTACTAAATTCTTTAGCCCAAAGTGCCATGGGAATAGAAAACCCATCAACAAATATTAATCTAGTAAATTTAATAGACGACAATGTATTAGAAAAATTTACTGAGTCAACATCCAATAAGATATGGCAAAAATTCATTATATTCGGATCATTTAGCGCAGGCGTAATGTCAATAATGTTTATATTAGGCTCCCTCAAATACATAGCCAGCACTATAATTCATGGAATCGCAATATATAATATATACGGATTTAGTATTAGACTTTTAGCCGCATTTTGGAGCGCACTAGCAAACTTAATAATACATATGAGTTCAGGTTCACTTCCAAAAAGCAATAAAAAACAAAAAACCGATGTAGAAGCTAATTTCGAAGAAATAAAAAATGAAAATGAAAACAGTAAACCTCAAGTGCCACCACGTTCGCATAATGAGCCTCCGCAATTATATCCATCAATCACGGAAAACTTAGAAAAAACAAGAGCACAATTTTACGTTGCCACAGCACCCGCTCTCGTTAAGAAGCCGCAGGTGCCATTCACACCAGCGACTTCTGACTTAACCGGGGGGGTGTAATGTCGGGCAGTTTTTTTATACTTTTATATTAGTCAACAATAACCACGATTTATCCAAAATAAGTATAAAATAGTAAGTTAGTAATGATCGTATTCAAATATAACAATATATATACTTAGCAGTTAGTTATAAATGTATTCAAATACAATATTCATATGTTATGTCTACGCATATATTGTACACGCATGAATCACCTATACCTTTCTCTCTCGCACAAAGTCAAATCCTTAGTTCCTTTCCGCGCCACCAGACTAGCGCCACTATCGCATGAATCACCTATACCTTTCTCTCTCGCACATAGTCAAATCCTTAGTTCCTTTCCGCGCCACCAGACTAGCGCCACTATCGCATGAATCACCTATACCTTTCTCTCTCGCACATAGTCAAATCCTTAGTTCCTTTCCACGACACCAGACTAGCGCCACTATCGCATGCATCACCTATACCTTTCTCTCTCGCACAAAGTCAAATCCTTAGTTCCCTTCTGCACCACCAGACTAGCGCCACCGTCAATTCTCCACGCAACCTCTGCCACCTACTCATATGTCATGTTCTCCTAAACCTTTCCCAATAGATTCATGCGTTTCGCGCCGCAATACGTTATACTAATAATAATCTTATGCATTATGAATTGTATAATGCCGCTAATACTTGCTATTATAACATTTATTTAATATTAAGTTACATATACGAATTAATGTCTTTCCACGAACACACTCATGTTTACGAAACTGACTCTCGACTCCGCTAATATTACTATTTAAATATCTTCTCACTCGAATGACTAATGTGTTTGACAATAACATGACTTCACAAAATTGCAATAGTATACACCAAATAACCTAAATAAGTACGTCATCAAAACATTCGCCAAGACAATCAAGAGACGCCGAAGATCTCATCAGTTTGCTGACAACGCCCCACCTCCAACCAATAAGTGGATTCGCAGCCCCATCCGTACACCACCGAAGGGCCGCCCACAACCAATCAAGAACAGCTCCGCCTTCAAGAACGGCGTACCACAAGATGCGCAGCAGTCGTTCCCCTCCATACCACCTCGAGAGAGGACGCGCATCAACAGTCAGTCGAGGAGAGTCGTAGTCAGTCGATCGAGCGGACTCGAATAAGTCGGTCTTCCTACTCTCACATGTATAAGAGATTGTATCTTCGCGTATTTTCAACTACTTTAAATTTTGTACCTCAGTTCGGACAATAATTACTGTTGTTTTAAATTCGTATCTATTTGTCAAAAGCTATTAATTCTGTGAAATATAATTATGCTATTTTAAATAAATTGAGTGTAAAATATAAATCTGTGATCTCGTAATTGACTTTATCCGAACTTCCATCCACTATTCCGTGTTTCACAAACTGTTGCGTTCACTCTCGAAATCAATCTTCCCGTCATCGTCGTTTTGGACTTTGTTTCGACTCACACGTCTTCGTCGTCCTGGATTTGGCTTGGAGGAAGCCGAAATCTTCTCCTGGTGACAGCTGCTGCCCTACCAATTCACCCTATACACCCTTCACAGGAACTGCTAAGACCTGCCTCGCTCTACCACGGTTCTCGTCAGTAAAAGTTAAGTAAAGTTATTTAGTTCATTCTTCCGTTTACAAAAATCAAAATCAGTAAAATCATAACTTTAATTTTTTTTATCTGTAAAATTATCCGGGACACAACAGCGTCATCGACTACTTCCTGGTAGGTTAGGTGACGCGGATCTTTAAGTTGGTTGCGAAATGCGGGACGTAATCCATCGCGAAATCCTTCGATAGCTTCTCGTTCAATTTCTAAAATTTCACGAGCGTCGAGATCGTCATTAACGTCAAACCTTCTTCTATCCAGCATAGCATCGTTGATGTCAGTGACCTTTGATATATAGTTGAGCAGCGGTTCGGTGTAAAGATGCTTAATAGAGTCCAACTTCCCTCTCAGATGATTCATTGTCTCGGTTGGTGCAAAAACTACCTTTAAACGGTCGATGAACTCTTCTAGATTATCGAATTCCATGCCGTCCACAGCCGTATAAGGTTGGTCGTCCAGTTTATTCTTTAATAATTTGACGATCTCTACTTCTAACGCACGAGGGATCGATTTAACTGCTCGTTTGCAGGCGCGTGCGAATTTCGTAAGATTGGTACCATTGAACCTTGGGACTCCATGAAGAGCTTCTTTTACGTAAACATTGGGCGGTACATACAAGTTATTAGTTCCCGCTTGACCTCCATTGTTGGGATCCCTAGCCATTCTATTTTGTCTGAGTTCGTCGACAGCTCTTCTAATATCCGACATTTGTTGGAGAAGTGGTCCAGAATACGGTTCATTGTGTATAATTCGCGGGTTCGTTGACGGTTTACTGGGCGTCGTTGGGTCTTTTACACAAGACGTATCGAATATTGTGCGTGGCGAGGTCGTGAGCGTTGATCGATGCGCGTCGGTTGGCGTCGTCATTTCCCTTCCTCTGTCTACTCGTTGTCGTCTTTCCTCGGCCAGCTGGAGGGTCAGCTGTTCGTTTCCTTGCTCAGCGTCGTGCAAAGCGTCTAGCGTTATTTGCTGCGTTTCCTTAACCTCGTTGAGCATCTTTGTCTCTTTCTCTATTAGTGCTGCCTCCAATCGACGTAATCGGTGTTCTCTTTCTTTCACTTCGGCTCTTTCCCGTTTAAGATCCTCTACTGTATATTCGACTTCGGAGTCCGACATAGTAACGCGTGTTTATTTTTTTTTTTTAAAATATGTCGAGTAACGAGTGTCTAATGTTAACAGTCTAGCAGCCTAAATATGACGCTGGGATGTGGAGAAAAGAGGGAAATGTCGCACTAGTTTCTTAATGCTGATATATAATAAAATTTTTAAATTAATATGTGGGGACAAAGAAATTCGTAAAATATAATTTGAATTAGAATGTCGCAAACGCTTGACGCCTTGAAAGTAATCGAAGCCAATGATAGGTTGAATGAATTATTATCGTTACGTCACAAAGCCGCAAGGTAAAGAAGGCTACCGTATTGTCGAAAAATGAAGATGAAGTAATTGCAAGCTACTGGTATTTAATGATATAGGGTTACCCTGTGAGGTGAGTATACCGACGATTACTGTTGGTGGGTAACACTTACCGACGGATACCGGCTATGGGTAACTGTCATCGACGATCGGTAAGTTACCGACAGTAGATAACTGTTGTGTAGGTAAGGCAGGGTTTTACCTACACAAGATAATAATAGTAACGAATATAAATTGGATATGAAAATTTAATATGTGTTTATGAGAAATATGGGAAACAAAATTTGTCGAATAAAAATGGGTTAGTTGTGTGTATGAAATAATATGACTTATGCAGTGTTATAAAAGAGTATGTATAGAGATATAAAAAGTTAGTGTCGCAACACGAAGAGTGCAGTGTAAGCGTTATCAAGTAACTCGAGTCTTACTCGTGCGTCACTCGCGTATTATTTCTTAGAACAGTGCGATAAAAATAATAAATGAATTTCGTGACCGTGTGAACAACAAAATTAGAAAATTAGCGGTCATTCAAATTATAACAATCATGCATTAAATAAGTAATTATTAATATTATATACGTTTGATCTTCTATATTTTAAATTGTAAAATTCATGCAATTTATCAATAAGTATTTGAATACAATCATGCCAAAGTTATAGAAATGTTTGTAAGAAAATTGCAAAATATGAAATAATGATAATGCATTTACCTTGTTTCTGTATTTTTTTTTTCAGACGAAAAATCCCACCGCCGCTGTCACCAATGTAACGTACTGGTCAATCCTTCGGACTTTACGCAGTTCGTAAGTTTGAGATGGGATTAGATGTCTCGTGGCTCGGAGGGACTAAATCGTTTCTCCCGTATTCTCGATGATTGATAGGCGTGGTGACCCTCCGTTGAGCTTAATGAGGCAGCGTGTGGCAAAGCTTTATTTATGTGAATTTACAAGATGGCAGAAGTGCCAAAACCCTCGTGTAAAGTGCAGTTTGTTTCTCTCGTGATTGGAAAGCCTGTCCTCCTCGATGATCCGACGTATATTTACTTTCCGTGTTTTTAAATTATATACTTTACCTCGACGTTATACTTTTATTAACACTTAGTTCCTTCTATGTATATAAGGAAAGATTAGTGATGAAATAAATAACTCGATAATCAACTTTAATCTGATAAAGTGGTACGATTATTTATTTATTTTTAGTGTACACTCTTCGCGTTATGTCGCGGGTGCTCGTGCACGTACGAATATAAATAAGTATAATTAAGCGATATTAACAATGAAATATTGACTGGAACGGTAATTAGAACGCGTCCGCTTACTATCGGTATAAATTAGAATATACTTTGTATCTTAATACAAGAAGACTGTTCGAAGATTATCGGAGTGGCGCGATTGCACGTCCGTTTGGTATCAAGGCAGTCTGAGCACTGGCGGGAGTCGACGAGCACACTGCGCTCGTGAGTAGCATCGTGGCGGGGATAGTTCAGTCTGATTGGTCGCGCGTGACGATACATAGAAGGTTCTAGAAGCGTTGGTCTCTTTTTATTGGTCCGTTGTTGTCAAGCGCGAAAACGCTGACTTAAACTTTACGCGAAAATATCGTAACTGGCGACGATATCTAACACCGGATGTTATAAGGATACATGATATTTATTCCGTTGGCTTCTACGTCGTATAATTACTCTATATGCTTCTAGAATGTTCTATGTTCGTTGGTTTTACAATATTCGTTAATATATTATTGATTATCGGGAGGGGAAAAGGATCTTTATTACAAAAGTCTGTTGTATATGAAATTTCGAGTCGATTGCTTAAGTTGAATTTCGGAATAGAGACGATTTTGTGTTTCGCAGTGCTGTTTACTGATGTTTCCTGTGATTAGAAATATTCCTTTCTTATTTATAATAATTTTAAATGGTAACATTACATTCATTTATAATAAGCATGCGTATATTAGTATAAAAAGTATGTATATAAGTAACGCTGGTTTTTTATCGCATCTTGCGATTGGTGCAATACGTGTTATTCAATAATATTCATATAGTTCTTGTCCCTTTATATGTTTAAACAAAATTATAAATAAACAGTTGCATTGTAAGAGTTTTCAGATGGTACCAGTCGACGCTATTCATGATCGAGAAGTTGTTTCGGGAAGATTTGCCGTATGTCGGTAAGACAGTTTCACTCCTTATCGATGGTGGGTAATATATTACCGACTGTCGCATGTTTGATGGTCGTCGGCAGCTTATCGTCTCCCTCTGGTAACATTTATCGGCAGCCGCCTCGTTTAGTTACGTATCACTCGATCAACGTTGATAGAACTCTCATCCGCCAGAAATGGTCGGTGTATCGACTATTATTGGTGTTGGAACGTTTTCGTAGCAGGGCCAACCTCATCTGCGGATGTGCGTGGCTCGTCTCTGTAGTGGGCGATCTAGAATTTTGATCATTTATCCAACCACCGCGAGGGTGAACATACATTAGTATACTGTATATACGAATATGTGTTAACTATAGTGACAATGGGTGGTATAGGTGGGAACAAATATGCATATCGTATAGAACGATGAATTTTAGGGGGGGTGGGGCTCTTATCAAAATTTTGATATCTGTCGTCGTTGTCTAGTAAACTCCAATAGTAGCGTACAGTTACGTCACAGTGCTTGAATTGATATATATATATGTATATATGAGAAATCATACAATAATAAAAATAATAATAATAAATATCGGTTTAGGCGGTATATTCCATGGTTGTTATCGAGAATAGAAGTGCTCGACTGGTCGATGTTTGGTGTGTGGACCCAAGTCACTCCCACTCCTACAGCATTCAAGATATGCATCTGAGACCGATTTCATATTAGTCGCTTAAGATCTACACACTGCCATCTATTCGCCTACGCAGATAAAAGTGTTTAACATTTATTGAAGTAATATTGTACTTAAAATAACAATAGTATGTGATTAACAATTAAGTCAGATCGTTTATATTTCTTAGTTATACAATAAGAACAACATAGTAAGGTCGCAAATTCTGCGAGCTGAGCCTCATATCGTAACAGCGGATTCCATCAAATAGAAATTCGACCTGAAGATCGCGAGAAAACGGCCTTCTCTACTCCTTTTGGGCACTATCATTTTAAGCGAATGCCTTTCGGAATCTCTACTGCTCCGAGTACATTCCAGGAGCTTACCAACAAAGTTGTGGGCCAGAAGCCACTCACCATGGAAGGTAGAACGAGAGTCAAAGGTATGCTCGGTTACATTGACGACATAATCCTATTCGCTGAGACGCTCGATGAACTAGATCAAGTCTTTGTGGAATTGTCTAGTAAACTAAAGGAGGCCAATTTAAAACTGAATCCAAACAAGTGTCAATTTTATAAGGACAACGTCATTTTCTTGGGATATTCCGTAAGCGCTAGAGGATTGGAACCAAATCCGGAAAATATAAAAGCAATTGTCAATTACCCGATACCAAAAACACAGAAGAACATACGCCAATTCTTGGGAATTTGCGGATATTATAGGAACTTCATTCCCAACATGTCCAAACTAGCCAAACCTTTAACTAATTTGTTGAAGAAGGATCGTAAATTTGTATGGGGTAACGAACAGTCTGAAGCATTCGAAACCCTAAAACTAAAATTAGTAGAAGCACCCATACTTCAATACCCGGATTTTAATAAAAATTTCTATGTAACTACAGACGCATCGAACTATGCGATCGGCGGAGTTTTATCACAAAAAAGGGAATCAGCTGACCTCCCGATCGCCTACGCCAGCAAATCTCTCACGAATACGGAAACAAGATACAGCACGATCGAAAAGGAACTATTCGCAATGCTGTACTGTGCAAACCAATTCGAATACTTTCTAATCGGTAGGAAATTTATGTTTGTCACCGATCACAAACCACTCGTCTGGCTGCATCGTATAAAAGACTCCTCCTCTCGTCTCAAAAATTGGTATTTTAAATTAACCGAAAAATTTCAGTTTGAGGTAATTTACCAACCAGGAAAGACCAATTACGTAGCAGATGCACTTTCCCGGAATCCTCCAGAGTTAGACCAGGTGAATATTATTGAAAAGAAATTTGAAGATGCGCACAATAACACACCCGACTTGTCACACAGAGAAACGCGACTAAGTACGAGTTCGTCTTCATCAATGGAGATATATTCCAAAGCAACATCTTCGAAACAGAAGACTATTCCTACGCCCCAACAAACTGATCACGCAGACGAACAAGACCCCCTAACTACTGTTATAGACCATGAACAACCAACGGTCGACGAAATTACGACATTAGAAGAACGGCTTAGTAAAAATTGCGATACGGGAGATACAAACACTGACAACTCGACTACTGGAGACTCGACTCAAAGCCATTCAGATTCATCCGACACAACGAATACACAAAACGAAACGACAGACATCATAGATCCCCCTGCAGTCGAATATGACGTAAATGCGCGAGAACAAAACCGACCATATATTTGTAGGAACATTATAGAAACACGAGATTCATTTCTTTTAAATCGTGACAATATCATCTATTTCGTCACACAGAAAAACCAACCTCTTTGTACTGGAGCCAAACAACTATCAGATCGAGATGAGTTACCGGTAAACGATCACTTGACGCTAGGTAGGGCAAAAACCACGGAACGAAACGGTAAGTTGTTGATAGCCGCTCCTATCAAAGAAAATTTACACATTCGGGTTGATTATGACATTTTTGAAGAAGCAATCGCGTCGGTTCGTGATGTATGCCTATCAATGAATTTGAAATCCGTTCGATTATCGAAAACTTCGAATATCGATGATCTTTCGTGGACAGACATCGTGAACGTTTTAAAGAATAACTTTTCGGAAGATACTACAAAATTAATAATTTGCAATAATAAAACCCAAATACCGGACCCGGAATTAAGGGATTCAATAATAACAGATATTCACGGTGCTCCCACGAACGGTCATAAGGGTATCACGAAGACTTATAACCGGATCCGTCAAAATTACTATTGGCCTAATATGAAAGAAGATATTAAAAAATTGATAAGTAAATGTAGAATCTGTGAAACAAACAAGCTGGTTAGAAGGAAAGTCAGACAGCCAATGGTCTTAACTGACACTCCGGGTGAAGCGTTCGAGAAATTAGCCATGGACCTCGTCGGACCGTTGCCCGGAACCAAGAAAGACAATATTTACATCCTCACCATGCAGGATTTATTAACGAAATTTTGTATACTCGCCCCATTAAGGAATGCCACTTCCAGGGATATCGCCGATGCGCTATTGAAAAGGTTTATATTTGTACATGGTTCGCCAAGGGTAATTTTGACAGATCAGGCCGCGAATTTTACTTCGGCACTAATGAAGAACATAGCCAAATTATGTAAAATTAAAACAATAACCACAACAGCGTTCTATCCGCAGGCGAACGGTTCGATCGAGCGGATGCACCATTCGCTTGCGGAATGGTTAAAGAACTACATAACCAACGTAAGGGAATGGGATGAGTGGTGTGAATGCGCTGCTTTTTCATATAATACCAGTGTGCACGAAGCTACGAAGCTCACCCCATTCGAATGCGTTTACGGTAAAATCGCGCGTGTACCATCTGACAAACCAATTGTAACCGACCAGACGATCGGAACTTATAATGAATATATAGTTGATTTAAGATCAAAACTTAATGACATCCAGAAGGTTGCGGCGGAGAATTTACGTAATGCAAAGATTCGTTCAAAAGGATACTATGATAAACGCTTGAACCCATGTAACTTTAAGGTGGGTGACAGGGTAATGCTCCTAGTGGAGCCAAGAAAAGATAAATTCTCGCCCCAACACTCTGGACCTCATAAAATTTTAGAATTGCTACCAAATCACGATGTAAAAATTACTTATAAAAATGGCACACGCGTAGTACATTCAAATAAATTAAGGAAAACGAGACTTGACACAGAGTCTGAATTGCGCGATTCCGATACGACAACGTAGTTACTAATTCTAAGAGTAGAATATATGCTTAATATATACACTTATTATAATATGCATAACATTAGTTTTCCTTTTGTGCAGGATGACCACTGCGGCGACTCTTATTAGGCTACTTATGGCACTGCAGCTGAGCATCATCTCTAACGCCATCACAACATACGACTGCAAAACAACTCATCCCAATATAACAGTTATTTCACTGACGAAGGTGGACGACTGTGACATGACTAACCTAAAACCAAAAATCGAAGCGAAATATTTACAACTTTTGCAACGGACCGAATTTATGACAACTCAAACAGAACAATGTCTTGTAAAGGTCGAACAGAGTATCAAGTATTGTGGCATGCACTCACATGTCTCAGACGTAAAAGGAGGCGAATCGACGTTTATTCTTCCGATTTCAAGGGAAGCATGTCATGATTTATTAAAATACGGACAACTAAAATACGGACTGACTCTCTTAGGCAATTTAGTAGCAAATAACACTAATAGGCGAACCATTACTGTGGCTGGAAATGTCGACCTCGAAGGAAACTGTAAAGGCACGTGAGTAACAATTACGAATACTCTGATGTGGTTGTCACCGCCAAATTGGAAATCCGAGCAGACTTAGTGACTGGCACCGTGAACAGGGAACAGGACGTTATCCTATTGCCTTCAGGAACCCGGTGTAGATTCTCTAAAACATTTTGCATCGATGCTGACGAAAAATATGTATTTTGGAACTATATACCCAGAACTTCTTGTAAATTTGACGAGTACGCTATTCTTTACGAAGGACCAGGAATAAAAATCGACGATCCAGAAGGGAAGTCCCTAACCATGTACTTTAGTAATTCTACCGGAGAGACAGGATTCGGCTTGGCGAGAACGGAGGAGATAGACATTTGCGGGTATCGACTTATCAAAACCGACCAAACGAAATTGTACATTTTCGAAACGACGCCACACAGATCGTTCACGTCCATACGGAAACTAAACGTACCCGACGTTTCCCTAGGGTTATATTTTAACAGCAAAATAGGAAACATAGGACGCCACAATGAGATGGAAACTAAATCACTATACATGGAGACAGTAATCAACAAGTGTAAACTCGAAAAAATGATAATGGAAAACGCCCTGGCGACAGTCTACGACAATCCGGACGATTTCGCGCTCAACATCATGAAAGCACCAGGGTATCTAGCCATTCCAGCGGGAGAAGCCGCATACATTGTGCATTGCAAAGCCATTACATGCAAAGTGAGACAGACTGACAAATGCTACTACGACATACCGGTTGACTGTGGAGGACAAGAATTATTTGCCAAACCCAAATCTAGAATACTGACTAAGATAGGATCTTACCGCGATTGTAACGCATTGCTACCGACTTTATTCGAAGTAGAAGGTCAGTGGTATAAAAGTATAAAAGGAATTCATGAAGTCACACAGCCTCAAATTCTAAAACCAGCAAAAACCTTATCTTGGAAAACTACGGACTTAGAAAAGATCATGAACGCCGGAATTTATACACAGGACGACATTGACTCGCTACACAAACATTCCATTTTTCCAGCAGAGAAGGGACCTATCCTCGAAAGTATAGCTAGGAGATTGAATGATAACACGGCAGGACAACGTTCCATCAATTACAGGAATCTCTTAACACCCGAAGAATTAGAGAACATGACCCAATCTACTCTAGCGAAATATTGGAATAAATTTAAGAAATTCGGGCAAATATCGGCCGGAATACTGATGATCATATTTCTAATACAAACTATAAAATTACTATTTGATACGTTCATACGGGGATATGCTATATACAAACTGTTCGGATGGAGTACACGATTATTTGGAGCGATATTCGGGTCGTTAACTCACCTATTCCTGAACCTGTCAAGAACAACTCCACGCAGTACGGACGATACTGTAGACCCACCAACCAGTCACGATACGGATGGACGACGTGTACGGAAAAATGACTCACTACATGACCTCGAACTACGATTACTACGACCAAACGCTACAAACGTTACTCGACGATAAACTAGACAAAGACTGTACGGGGTAACAAGAGGTAAAATATGGGGAAAGAAGGAACAGGAAAATTTATGGCGAGCCTCGCCTTGGAGAACAATCGCGACACCCTACGTGTGCCGCGCTTGTTACTTAGGGGTGGAGGTGTTACGATATGAGGGTCAGCTCGCAGAATTTGCGACCTTACTATGTTGTTCTTATTGTATAACTAAGAAATATAAACGATCTAACTTAATTGTTAATCACATACTATTGTTATTTTAAGTACAATATTATTTCAATAAATGTTAAACACTTTTATCTGCGTAGGCGAATAGATGGCAGTATGTAGATCTTAAGCGACTAATATGAAATCGGTCTCAGATGCATATCTTGAATGCTGTAAGAGTGGGAGTGACTTGGGTCCACACACCAAACATCGACCAGTCGAGCACTTTCTTCTATTCTCTATAACGACCATGGAATATACCGCCTAAACCGATATTTATTATTATTTTTATTATTGTATGATTACTCATATATACATATATATATATATCAATTCAAGCACTGTGACGTAACTGTACGCTACTATTGGAGTTTACTAGACAACGACGACAGATATCAAAATTTTGATAAGAGCCCCACCCCCCCTAAAATTCATCGTTCTATACGATATGCACATCTGTTCCTACCTATACCATCCATTGTCACTATAGTTAATACATATTCATATATACAGTATACTAATGTATGTTCACCCTCGCGGTGGTTGGATAAATGATCAAAATTCTAGATCGCCCACTACGGAGACGAGCCACGCACATCCGCAAATGAGGTTGGCCCTGCTACGAAAACGTTCCAACACCAATAATAGTCAATACATCGACCATTTCTAGCAGATGAGAGTTCTATCAACGTTGATCGAGTGATACGTAACTAAACGAGGCGGCTGCCGGTAAATGTTACCAGAGGGAGACGATAAGCTGCCGACGACCATCAACATGCGACAGTCGGTAGTATTTTACCCACCATCGATAAGGAATGAAACTGTCTTACCGACATACGGCAAATCTTCCCGAAACAACTTCTCAATCATGAATAGCGTCGACTGGTACCATCTGAAGACTCTTACAACGCAATTGTTTATTTATAATTTTGTTTAAATATATAAAGGGACAAGAACTATATGAATATTATTGAATAACACGTATTGCACCAAACGCAAGATAAACCAGCGTTACTTATATACATACTTTTTATACTAATATACGCATGCTTATTATAAATGAATGTAATGTACCATTTAAAATTATTATAAATAAGAAAGGAATACTTCTAACCACAGGAAACATCAGTAAACAGCACTGCGAAACACAAAAAACGTCTCTATTTCGAAATTCAACTTAAGCGATCGACTCGAAATTTCATATACAACAGACTTTTGTAATAAAGATCCTTTTCCCCTCCCGATAATCAATAATATATTAACGAATATTGTAAAACCAACGAACATGGAACATTCTAGAAGCATATAGAGTAATTATACGACGTAGAAGCCAACGGAATAAATATCACGTATCCTTATAACATCCGGTGTTAGATATCGTCGCCAGTTGCGATATTTCCGCGTGAAGTTTAAGTCAGCGTTTTCGCGCTTGACAACAACGGACCAATAAAAAGAGACCAACGCTTCTAGAACCTTCTATGTATCGTCACGCGCGACCAATCAGACTGAACTATCCCCGCCACAAACGTTACTCACGAGCGCAGTGTGCTCGTCGACTCCCGCCAGTGCTCAGACTGCCTTGATACCAAACGGACGTGCAATCGCGCCACTCCGATAATCTTCGAACAGTCTTCTTCTATTAAGATACAAAGTATATTCTAATTTATACCGATAGTAAGCGGACGCGTTTTAATTACCGTTCCAGTCAATATTTCATTGTTAATATCGCTTAATTATACTGATTTATATTCGTACGTGCACGAGCACCCGCGACATAACGCGAAGAGTGTACACTAAAAATAAATAAATAATCGTACCACTTTATCAGGTTAAAGTTGATTATCGAGTTATTTATTTCTTTACTAATCTTTCCTTATATACATAGAAGGAACTAAGTATTAATAAAAGTATAACGTCGAGGTAAAGTATATAATTTAAAAACACGGAAAGTAAATATACGTCGGATCATCGAGGACGACCAGGCTTTCCAATCACGATAGAAACAAACTGCATTTTACACGAGGGTTTTGGCACTTCTGCCATCCTGTAAATTCACATAAATAAAGCTTTGCCACACGCTGCCTCATTAAGCTCAACGGAGGGTCACCACGCCTATCAATCATCGAGAGTACGGGAAAACCGATTTAGTCCCTCCGAGCCACGAGACATCTAATCCCATCTCAAACTTACGAACTGCGTAAAGTCCGAAGGATTGACCAGTACGTTACACTATCACGTGAATATTGAAGACATCGCCAAACACCTTAAAAATTCTCGAAGTATCCAGCAAATCCCATAATTAGGGAAATTATGCTGTAGTACCTAATAAATTACTGACTTCTCCAGGAGATTTCGTAAGTAGTGAAGTTATTCCGTATTACCTCAGAAATTCTCGATTTATGCAGGAAATCCGTGAATAGTGGAGTCAGCCCGAAAGAACTAAGAAATGCCCGAAATATTCAGGAAATCCCGTAAGTAGCAGAGATAGGCAGTTTTACCTCAGATATTTTCGAAATATGTAGGAAATCCTGCAATTAGTTTATTCTGGAGATAACCTGAAATTTCCGAATCATCCAGGAACTCCCGTAATTGGTGGAATTTTCATGAAATACGTCAGAAATTCTCGGATTATGCAAGCAAATCCGTAATTAGTAGAGTTATTCGGGAATATGTCAGAAAGTGCCGAAATATCTAAGCTATCACGTGAATATAGAAGACATCAGCAAACACATTAAAAATTCTCGAAATATCCAGCAAATCCCATAATTAGTGAAATTATGCTGTAGTACCTAATAAATTACTGAAATATCCAGGAGAATTCGTAAGTAGTGAAGTTATTCCGTATTACCTCAGAAATTCTCGATTTATGCAGGGAATCCCGAGAATATTGCAGTTAGCCCGAAATATACTGGAAATCCCGTAAGTAGCGGAAATATGCTGTATTACCTCGGATATTTCCGATACGTGCAGGAAATCCTGCAATTAGTTTATTCCGGAGATAACCTGAAATTTCCGAATCATCCAGGAACTCCCGTAATTAGTGGAATTATCATAAAATACCTCATAAATTATCGATTTATGCAAGGAAATCCGTCAAAAGTGGAGTTAGCCCGAAAGAACTAAGAAATGCCCAAAATATTCAGGATATCCCGTAAGTAGCGGAGATATGCTGTAGTACCTCGGATATTTCCGATATATGCAGGAAATCCTGCAATTAGGTTATTCCGGAGACAACCTGCAATTCCCGAATTATCCAGGTACTCCCGTAATTAGTGGAATTATCATGAAATACGTCAGAAATTCTCGGATTATGCAAGCAAATCCGTAATTAGTAGAGTTATACGGGAATATGTCAGAAAGTGCCGAAATATCTAAGCTATCACGTTAATATTGAAGACATCAGCAAACACATTAAAAATTCTCGAAATATCCAGCAAATCCCATAATTAGTGAAATTATGCTGTAGTACCTAATAAATTAATGAAATATCCAGGAGATTTCGTAAGTAGTGAAGTTATACCGTATTACCTCAGAAATTCTCGATATATGCAGGAAATCCGTGAATAGTGGAGTTAGCCCGAAAGAACTAAGAAATGCCCGAAATATTCAGGAAATCCCGTAAGTAGCGGAGATATGCTGTATTACCTCGGATATTTCCGAAATATGCAGGAAATCCTAAATTAGGTTGTTCCGGAGACAACCTGCAATTCCCGAATTATCCATAAACTCCCGTAATTAGTGGAATTATCATGAAATACGTCAGAAATTCTCGGATTATGCAAGCAAATCCGTAATTAGTAGAGTTATTCGGGAATATGTCAGAAAGTGCCGAAATATTTAAGCTATCACGTGAATATAGAAGACATCGCCAAACACCTTAAAAATTCTCGAAATATAAAGGAAATCCCATAATTAGTGAAATTATGCTGTAGTACCTATTAAATTACTGAAATATCCAGGAGATTTCGTAAGTAGTGAAGTTATTCCGTATTACCTCAGAAATTCTCGAATTATGCAGGAAATCCGTGAATAGTGGAGTTAGCCCGAAAGAACTAAGAAATGGCCGAAATATTCAGGAAATCCCGTAAGTAGCGAAGATAGGCTGTTTTACCTCGGATATTTCCGATATATGCAGGAAATCCTGCAATTAGGTTATTCCGGAGACAACCTGCAATTCCCGAATTATGCAGGTACTCCCGTAATTAGTGGAATTATCATGAAATACGTCAGAAATTCTCGGATTATGCAAGCAAATCCGTAATTAGTAGAGTTATTCGGGAATATGTCAGAAAGTGCCGAAATATTTAAGCTATCACGTGAATATAGAAGACATCGCCAAACACCATAAAAATTCTCGAAATATCCAGCAAATCCCATAATTAGTGAAATTATTCGATATTTCCGATATGTGCAGGAAATCCTGCAATTAGTTTATTCCGGAGATAACCTGAAATTTCCGAATCATCCAGGAACTCCCGTAATTAGTGGAATTATCATGAAATACATCATAAATTATCGATTTATGCAAGGAAATCCGTAATTAGTAGAGTTATTCGGGAATATGTCAGAAAGTGCCGAAATATTTAAGCTATCACGTGAATATAGAAGACATCACCAAACACCTTACCTTAAAAATTCTCGAAGTATCCAGCAAATCCCATAATTAGTGAAATTATTCGATATTTCCGATATGTGCAGGAAATCCTGCAATTAGTTTATTCCGGAGATAACCTGCAATTTCCGAATCATCCAGGAACTCCCGTAATTAGTGGAATTATCATGAAATACGTCAGAAATTCTCGGATTATGCAAGCAAATTCGTAATTAGTAGAGTTATTCGGGAATATGTCAGAAAGTGCCGAAATATCTAAGCTATCACGTGAATATTGAAGACATCGCCAAACACCTTAAAAATTCTCGAAATATCCAGCAAATCCCATAATTAGTGAAATTATGCTGTAGTACCTAATAAATTACTGAAATATCCAGGAGATATCGTAAGTAGAGAAGTTATACCGTATTACCGTCAGAAATTATCGATTTATGCAAGGAAATCCGTAATTAGTAAAGTTATCCGGGAATATGTCAGAAAGTGCCGAAATATCTATGCTATAACGTGAATATTGAAGACATCGCCAAACACCTTAAAAATTCTCGAAATATCCAGCAAATCCCATAATTAGTGAAATTATGCTGTAGTACCTATTAAATTACTGAATTATCCAGGAGATTTCGTAAGTAGTGAAGTTATTCCGTATTACCTCAGAAATTTTCGATTTATGCAGGAAATCCGTCAATAGTGGCGTTAGCCCGAAAGAACTAAGAATGCCCGAAATATTCAGGAAATCCCGTAAGTAGCGGAGATATGCTGTAGTACCTCGGATATTTCCGATATATGCAGGAAATCCTGCAATTAGGTTATTCCGGAGACAACCTGCAATTCCCGAATTATCCAGGTACTCCCGTAATTAGTGGAATTATCATGAAATACGTCAGAAATTCTCGGATTATGCAAGCAAATCCGTAATTAGTAGAGTTATACGGGAATATGTCAGAAAGTGCCGAAATATCTAAGCTATCACGTTAATATTGAAGACATCAGCAAACACATTAAAAATTCTCGAAATATCCAGCAAATCCCATAATTAGTGAAATTATGCTGTAGTACCTAATAAATTAATGAAATATCCAGGAGATTTCGTAAGTAGTGAAGTTATACCGTATTACCTCAGAAATTCTCGATATATGCAGGAAATCCGTGAATAGTGGAGTTAGCCCGAAAGAACTAAGAAATGCCCGAAATATTCAGGAAATCCCGTAAGTAGCGGAGATATGCTGTATTACCTCGGATATTTCCGAAATATGCAGGAAATCCTAAATTAGGTTGTTCCGGAGACAACCTGCAATTCCCGAATTATCCATAAACTCCCGTAATTAGTGGAATTATCATGAAATACGTCAGAAATTCTCGGATTATGCAAGCAAATCCGTAATTAGTAGAGTTATTCGGGAATATGTCAGAAAGTGCCGAAATATTTAAGCTATCACGTGAATATAGAAGACATCGCCAAACACCTTAAAAATTCTCGAAATATAAAGGAAATCCCATAATTAGTGAAATTATGCTGTAGTACCTATTAAATTACTGAAATATCCAGGAGATTTCGTAAGTAGTGAAGTTATTCCGTATTACCTCAGAAATTCTCGAATTATGCAGGAAATCCGTGAATAGTGGAGTTAGCCCGAAAGAACTAAGAAATGGCCGAAATATTCAGGAAATCCCGTAAGTAGCGAAGATAGGCTGTTTTACCTCGGATATTTCCGATATATGCAGGAAATCCTGCAATTAGGTTATTCCGGAGACAACCTGCAATTCCCGAATTATGCAGGTACTCCCGTAATTAGTGGAATTATCATGAAATACGTCAGAAATTCTCGGATTATGCAAGCAAATCCGTAATTAGTAGAGTTATTCGGGAATATGTCAGAAAGTGCCGAAATATTTAAGCTATCACGTGAATATAGAAGACATCGCCAAACACCATAAAAATTCTCGAAATATCCAGCAAATCCCATAATTAGTGAAATTATTCGATATTTCCGATATGTGCAGGAAATCCTGCAATTAGTTTATTCCGGAGATAACCTGAAATTTCCGAATCATCCAGGAACTCCCGTAATTAGTGGAATTATCATGAAATACATCATAAATTATCGATTTATGCAAGGAAATCCGTAATTAGTAGAGTTATTCGGGAATATGTCAGAAAGTGCCGAAATATTTAAGCTATCACGTGAATATAGAAGACATCACCAAACACCTTAAAAATTCTCGAAGTATCCAGCAAATCCCATAATTAGTGAAATTATTCGATATTTCCGATATGTGCAGGAAATCCTGCAATTAGTTTATTCCGGAGATAACCTGCAATTTCCGAATCATCCAGGAACTCCCGTAATTAGTGGAATTATCATGAAATACGTCAGAAATTCTCGGATTATGCAAGCAAATTCGTAATTAGTAGAGTTATTCGGGAATATGTCAGAAAGTGCCGAAATATCTAAGCTATCACGTGAATATTGAAGACATCGCCAAACACCTTAAAAATTCTCGAAATATCCAGCAAATCCCATAATTAGTGAAATTATGCTGTAGTACCTAATAAATTACTGAAATATCCAGGAGATATCGTAAGTAGAGAAGTTATACCGTATTACCTCAGAAATTATCGATTTATGCAAGGAAATCCGTAATTAGTAAAGTTATCCGGGAATATGTCAGAAAGTGCCGAAATATCTATGCTATAACGTGAATATTGAAGACATCGCCAAACACCTTAAAAATTCTCGAAATATCCAGCAAATCCCATAATTAGTGAAATTATGCTGTAGTACCTATTAAATTACTGAATTATCCAGGAGATTTCGTAAGTAGTGAAGTTATTCCGTATTACCTCAGAAATTTTCGATTTATGCAGGAAATCCGTCAATAGTGGCGTTAGCCCGAAAGAACTAAGAAATGCCCGAAATATTCAGGAAATCCCGTAAGTAGCGGAGATATGCTGTAGTACCTCGGATATTTCCGAAATATGCAGGAAATCCTAAATTATCTTGTTCCGGAGACAACCTGCAATTCCCGAATTATCCAGAAACTCCCGTAATTAGTGGAATTATCATGAAATACGTCAGAAATTCTCGAATTATGCAAGCAAATCCGTAATTAGTAGAGTTATCCGGGAATATGTCAGAAAGTGCCGAAATATCTATGCTATCACGTGAATATTGAAGACATCGCCAAACACCTTAAAAATTCTCGAAGTATCCAGCAAATCCCATAATTAGTGAAATTAATACCCCAATACCCCAATACCCCAATACCCAAGTACCCAATAACTCTAATACCCTATAACCAATTAAAGAGGGGAAATTAATTCTTAAATAATTGTAATGGTTCAATTTAACATTGTTTTTTTATTCATTTCTGAAATACATTATTTTTAGGAAAATAACAAATACAAAAAATACAAATAATAATTTAAATAACTATTCATTAAAACAAGTATCTTTGAACATGTATCCCGTGAACTCGATGGATTTGGATAATGTAATGTATTGAAAATTGCATCATTACGATGAAAATTCCATGCAATGAGAAGTACTTGCGATGAATAGTCCGTACGGTGAATAGTCCTTACGATGAAATGTCCTGTGACGAAACGTCCGGATACGATTTGTAATTTAACAAGATGGCAATACAGCGTATGGAATGTTAGATGATAGGTTATTGTATGAAATTATGAAATTAAATCCACATTTTAAAATGCAAGATACAATTTTTTTATCCGCTATGAACAATATTAAACTACGTTCTTACGATGAAAAATGTATACAAATATTGTTTCGTGGTCCAACTAATATGGGACAGTGGATTTGCAATTGGTGTAATAACAAATTTATTCATATATTATATACAGGAATACGTTCAAAATCAAATAAAAACTTATAATTGTAGTTTATTTATATAAAATCGGTCAGTTAAAATCTTTCCGATTGTGACTAGTGCTGTGCTAAGTGAGGGTATTACTGCGTATGTAGGTATTACTGCGATTCGTGCAAAAGTTGCTTTAGGTTGATGTAAAATAAATGTGACTTACTAAATTCGATCAACATAAGTATTGTGACGTTGTACTTTTGATTCTTGACGAGTCGTTCCCGTAGTGCAACGTGTCACTGTGGCTTACAACAAATAAATAATAATAACTAAATAATAATTATTATCCGGTAACAATTGAAGTTAATTGGGCGCCAGTTACCTGTAAAACTAACAACAAGCCGATTCAGGGTCGCGGGATACACGTGGCCATCACGGGAAAGATGGCGGAACCACGTTGTAGGAATTTGGATATTTTACTCGGGTTATAATCAATCTCTTCAATTCAACACAATAATTATCAACACTTTAATTATCATTAACTTTATATACAATAGTAACAAACGCTTCTAGAAATCTCGCTGATTTATTGTTCAATATTTTACATACGCGCAATTCAGTAAATCGTCGCGAAACGCTAAAGAAAATATAATAACAAAGTCGGAAAATATAATAACAAACTAGTCGGTTAAATTATCGATCTTCGCGCGGCTATTCTACTTTACAATATTTACGGAACGTCCTATTCTCACACTCTCATACCTTACAATACGCCGTACTTCCTCACTCACCGCAATTCGAGAACTCTCCTTTTTACGAGTTAGCTATCTCTTTCTTGACTGAATATATTCAACCCTAGGTTTCGGGTGTCTCTCGCTCTGACTGATCGTTCAACAACAATTAAACCGCCTCAATACTTTAACTTCCTTTCAATCTCAGCGGATCTCAAAATGGCTACTGTGATACTATTTCTCTTTTAACACGTCTACTCTATACGGCGGTTGGGGAAGGAGTCTCGTCCTTCTTCTCCGATTCATATTATCCGCTACCGATAGTGGAGCTAGTTGTTCTCCCTTTCCGCTATCATATCCGCCAGATCGGTGGTAGTAAACGTACTGATAATCGTCGGTAACGCCACCTATTTTCTTTCCAATACTGCTAGTGTACGTTCGCCATTTTATTTTATCCGCTATCCATACGTATTCGCCAACGCCTCCTCCAATGCATCGGGACAGCTGTCTATCTCCTTTCCTCTTACATGGGTACGCGTGAATATCAGCCCGTTCGTAGTTGTTCCCCCTCTGGCGCACCGCTCTCACCTATACTCGACGTGCGCGTGCAGTGTGCGCGCCGTCACTCTCTTACTCGACGCACGCGGTCAACATATCTCTATCTCTCTCGGCTTTGCTGGCGCACGCGGTGATCGGTGCCGTCGGCAGTTTGCCGATATTCTTACGGTGTCGCCACGGGACGGTGTATCCGATAGATATACACGGGCTACCACGATGTGGTCAGCTGCTTCGCTCGTACCTTGATCTCGTACACAGTCGGTCCCGTGCTACGCGTTGTTATTAACCGCCAATCCTTCCCTTGTACCTATCATCCTCAACAAACCGAAATATTCCTTTTTATCGCTCTCGCATAAACTCTCATTCACAATTTCCCGGTAATGAGAGTGGCTCGGGCCGGTATATACAAACTACCGCAGTCCTAACCTTCACCTGTCACTTCTCTATACCCATCTCTCTCACACTTACTTGATTTCTAAATAATTAAGTGAGGCTTGTCGCACAGTATATTAAAGAATAATACAAGCTGTTAATGATTAATTTTGTACTTTAGAGAACAATCAGTATATTTTATAACGTAGTATAAAGAGTAAGATAATGATGCACCGCAGTAATACCTTCATACTACGGAATATCATGATTGTAATATTGCGTTCGTTTTTAAAAGAACGAAATAAAGTATTTTTTTCTCTGGACACAGTTATTCTTAGTTAAATCATTATTAATTTCACAAAAACTAATGTGGAATAAGAATTTAATACTTGGGGACGTAAAAAATACGTTTGATATTTCACCAGTAATTTCAGCGCTGTAATAACAACACGTCACTGGTAACACCAGCATTTCAGCAGTTTGCTAATACCATAGTTTAATTAAATTATATTGTTTTTTCAACAAATATAAATGTTCGTAAATGTGCATGTATGCATGTATGTATGTACGTATGTGTATGTATGCTCACGCACACGCACATACAGAAATTTACGTAATAAAATGCGTAAAACCGTGAATATTTTGAAACAACCCTTAACGTTATTCGATTGAAAGGGATACTTTGCAGTATTTAATTTTGATTTATGCGGAGTCAATCGATAGCTTTTTTAATTATCTATCCATTCAGCTGGATTCCAATTAGGCAACACACTCTTGAAAGCTTCTAAGGGAAGCATGTATATTTTGAAACAACCTTTAACGTTATCCGACTAAAAGCGGTACTTTGCGTTATTTAATTTTGACTTATAGGCAGTCGATCGATAGCTTTTTTAATTATCTAACAATTCAGATGAAGGGGGGGTTTAAAACAAGATAAATAACCCTTAAGATTTAATTAAAAAACAGATTTAAAAAGCTATCGATTGACTGCCTATAAGTAAAAATTAAATTATAAAATAATATTAAATTTAAATAAAAAATTTAGATTATTAAAATAATATAAAAAATTAAATAATATTAATAATCTCTATATTATATAATATAACGTTAAGGGTTGCTTCAAATCATACACGTTTCTCTGTCGTCCAATGCAAATCTGAATCGGTAGATAATTAAAAAAGCAATCGATTAACTGACTATAAGTCAAAATTAAATGCCGCAAAGTACCTCTTTGATAGGCATATGTTAGAATTTATGAAATTAAATCCACCTTTTAAAATGCAAGATACAATTTTTTTATCCGCTTTGAACAATATTAAAGAGCGTTCTTATGATGAAGAATTTATACAAATATTGTTTAGTGGTCCAAGTGATATGGGACACTGGATTTGCATATGATAAAAAATTTATTCATGTATTTGATAGTTTAAATTCAGGTCTTCGAAACGATCACTTGAAATACATAAACAGATTATTTTCCAATAAAAAATCAATTACAATTGTACAGGAATACGCTCAAAATCAATCACAAACTTACAATTGTGGTTTATTTGCTATAGCTTTCGCAATATCAATTTCTAATGGTGTTTGTCCTTGTAATATAATATTCGATGAATCAATGATGAGAAGCCATTTAGAAATGATTTATAAAAATCGATCAGTTAAAATGTATCCTATTTGAGAAGTGATCTTCCAAATAATCAGAGTCATAAAAACAGAATTGTAATTCATAATTAAAACAAGTTTTTAAAAATTATAATATATCAGAGTATTCGGCTACTTATCATAATTCATTGCTAAATGTTCCATTGATTAATGAGTCAATCGATTTAATTAAACAAGATAACCAATTTCATAAAGAATTAAAAGAAAAAAGGACGACTATTAATGATAGTAAAACAAAAATAACAAAACAAAAAACAGAACTTACTTTTGCTGACACACTAAAACTACAAATTAAAGATGTAGATATAAAGAAGTATAAAAAAATATATGAAATTAA
Source organism: Theocolax elegans (assembly GCA_026168455.1). Lineage (NCBI taxonomy): Eukaryota > Metazoa > Arthropoda > Insecta > Hymenoptera > Cerocephalidae > Theocolax > Theocolax elegans. Next base: position 56,228,217 of record CM047425.1, read on the forward strand.
AGATTTAACAGTATCAGTATAAAAAAAGATTTTAACCAACAGAATAAAGAGCTACACGTTATAAAAAAACAAACCCTTCGAAATAAAACAACAAAGCAAAATTAATAAATCAGAATGTAAAAGAAAATTACGACCATCTCAATCTGAAGATGGAGAAACAGAATCAGCAACAATTAAAGACAAAAAATAAAACAAATGACTCAAGAACAAAAAATAGCCTTAGCAGAATGACAACGTAACTTTAAGCATCACAATCTGCAGATAAAAAAAAATCTCAATAATAAAAAGCAGGCAAAGAGAACAAATGACTGAAGAATACAAACTAGCTGAGACAAAGCGAGTGCGTAAGTTTATAGCATCTCAATCTGCAGATAAAAAAAAGAAATCTCAATAATAAAAACCAAGAAAAGAATACAAATGACTGAAGAACAAAAATTAGCCGAAGCAGAACGACAACGTAATTTTAGAGCATCTCAATCTGCAAATAAAAAGAAAGAAATCTCAGTAATAAAAACCAAGAAAAGAACACAAATGACTGAAGAATACAAATTAGCTGAGGCAAAGCGAGTGCGTGAGTTTAGAGTATCTCAATCTGCAGATAAAAAGAAAGAAATCTCAATAATAAAAACCAAGAAAAGAGTACAAATGACTGAAGAATACAAATTAACTGAGGCAAAGCGAGTGGGTGAGTTTAGAGTATCTCAATCTGCAGATAAAAAGAAAGAAATCTCAGTAATAAAAACTAAGACAGGAATACAAATGACTGAAGAACAAAAATTAGCCGAAGCAGAACGACAACGTAAGTTTAGAGCATCACAATCTGCAGATAAAAAAAAAGAAATCTCAGTAATGAAAACCAAGAAAAGAGAACAAATGGCTGAAGAATACAAATTACCTGCAGCAAAGCAAGTGCGTGAGTTTAGAGAATCTCAATCTGCAGATAAAAAGAAAGAAATCTCAGTAATAAAAACCAAGAAAAGACAACAAATGACTGAAGAACAAAAATTAGCCGAAGCAGAACGACAACGTAAGTTTAGAGCATCTCAATCTGCAGATAAAAAAAAAGCAATCTTAGTAATAAAAAACAAGAAAAGAATACAAATGACTGAAGAACAAAAATTAGCCGAAGCAGAACGACAACGTAAGTTTAGAGCATCACAATCTGCAGTTAAAAAAAAGAAATCTCTAGAATAAAGAGAGAGAAAAGAAAACAAATGATTAAGGCACACAAAATAGATGAACCAAAACAAATACACAAATTTCGAGCTTCACAATTTGAAGTTGAATAAAATGAAACCTTTAAAATGAAGAGTGAAACAGACCGAAAACGAAAATGTAGTGTATATCAATCTAGAAAAAAGTAAATTCTAATAACTAAAAGTAAAAATGAAAACAAATGACCTAAGTACATAAGTTGGCAGAATTTTATGAATCTACAATTGAGTGTAATTACCTTGGAAAACTTATTTGCGAATGTCAATTTTGCGAAGCAATACATTTCAGAAACGAATTAAAAATAGATAATAAGTATGCCGATTATTTTCATAGAAACAAAGTAAAACTTGAAAGTATCACTCCGTATCCTGAAACTTTTAAAACTTATTTATTAGGACAATCTATTAAAGATAAAAATTTTAAACAAAATATAAGAATTTACAACAATTTATTAGCATTTGCAAGTTTTGATGCAAAAATAACTCATTTTACTACAGCTGGACCGCAAGTATTAAAATTTGTGATCAAATTTACCACAATACGTATGCGTTACATCCAAATGAATCTGAAAGTCCAAAATTTGGCCAATTATATATACCAGACAATAAAATAGCAAATGAATATAGATTATCTCAATGTCATCAGAACAATTTAGACAACGAATTAATACAAGAATTAGATAGTGTACTACGTGAAATAAATCCATTTGCAAATACATATAAACTTCCGGACGGTGTCTCGATGGTGGCTTTCGCGGACGACGTGGCGCTAGTGGTGGTCGCAAAGAGTGTCGAAGAGATCGAATACCTCGGAGACGTCTCTATAGAAGTGGTCGCCACTTGGTTGAGAGACCACGGACTTAATCTGGCGGCGGAAAAACAGAGGCGGTGCTCATCTCTCGCACAAAAAAGGAGAGGACCGCCACCTTCACGGTAGGTAAAGAACGGATACGGTCGGTGAAAACGTTGAAGTATTTAGGGGTCACACTAGACGCGCGGCTATCGTTCAAACACCATCTCGCGAACGCAGGCTCAAAGGCGGCAAAGGTGGCCCGTGCGCTGGCGGGCATCATGCCCAACATCGGGAGACCCCAGCAACCGCGAAGGTCCCTCCTTGCCTCGGTGGTGTGCTCCGTAATTTTGTACGGAGCTCCTATCTGGGCTAATGTCCTGAACAGGCACAAGAGCTTTGGTGCTCCGTGCCAGAGAGCCTGGAGGATAGCTGCGCTAAGGGTGGCCCGGGCGTACCGAACCGTATCTGACATTGCGCTCTCGGTGGTCGCGGGAACCGCCCCCTTCGATCTCCTGGCAGCCGAGAGAGCTGAAAGACACCGTGAGGGTGGGCGACGTCTAGAAGAGAATCGCTGCCACAACCGATGGTCATTGCGGACCGTAGAGGAGTGGCAGCGGAGATGGGACTCAGCCAGGGACGGCCGCTGGACCTACCGCATCATCCCGCGGATCGGGGAGTGTGCGAGCAGGAAACACGGCTTCGTCAGTTTCCAGCTTACCCAGGTGTTTTTCGTATAGGGGTCTACGGCAGCGCAGAGTGCCCGGCTTGTCCAGGGATGGACGAAGACGTGGAACACGTCCTCCTACGGTGTCCTCGTTTCAGGGAGGAACGGGACCAATTTCAAATCACTTGGAGCGGTCCCCTCACCCCTGAGGGCATCGGGGCGTGCCTGCTTGGCTCCCAGGAGGGATGGAACGCGGTAGTGACCCTCTGTACGTCCGTAGTGGACAGGCTGGGTCTCATCAGAAGAGAAAAGGAGAGAAGAGGAGAGAAGAGTTGCGATGGCAGCAGTAGTGGGCTAGTCTAGCCGTTGCCTCTCCCCGCGAAGTAATGCCTTGCGGCGGCTCCCGCGGGGGAATAAAGGTAAGAAAAGAGGTGAAGTTTTAGTGGGTATGCCTATTGACATCCTTCGGTAGGAGAGTCCCACACACGGGGAGTCTCGCATGGCTCCAGTCATGGTGCATTAAGCATTTCTCCACCTCTTCACACACATACACACACGCCCACGTACACACACACACACACACACACACACACACACTTATATATGGGTGGTTCTCTGTGACATCGAGATGAAAAAAAATAAATATTGCTATAACTGTGGGAATATGTTTTAGAGGTATCCAGTATTTCTCCTGAATTTTTTCAGATTTTTTCTGGGCCATTATTTTAAGTTACAGAGAGTCAAAGTTGATATTTTAGCACTTTTTTGCATTATATGCCCATTTTCATGAATTTTTAGCTCCCAGGGGATGCATTTTTCACTAAAAACATAAGTATGACTTTTTTTGTAAAATTTTCCGAACTTTTCAATAAAAATACTTTTAAAGACATAAATGTATGCTGTCACACTCTTGTAAGCCATTTAAACCTTAAATAGTGAAAATCAGCAATTCTGCTCCGGACATTGGTAACCTAATACTGTCTAAAAGATGTCTTTTTATAGTCAGAAACTGCCTAAAAATTTCCAGAGTGGGTCTAAATCATTAAGATCACTTATGGTCAAAATATCCGGGAAAAGTGCCCGAAATATTAATAGAAATGTATATTTGTTGCCTTATATATTGTTATATATTGATTAAATTTTATACTTAAAAAATAGAAAAATTGTTCAAATTTTTTTTATGCTGCTGTGCATGATCACCGGCAGGCCCAGTTGTGGCCTCCCCATCAGCTCGTCCTGCAGCTATCTGTCCTGCCCTTTGAGCAGGAACAGCACCAGGAGCTCTAGCCGCAACAACAACCCCACCATCGCGATCAGGTAAACCCGTGTCAGCAGCAACTGCAGCGGCAACATAGCTATTGCGATCAGGTAGAATTACGGCAGCATCCGCAGCGGCAACAGCATGTACATTCTTGCGCTCATTCGAGCCACATGCTTTAATTGGCTACCCATATTAACCCTTTACCGACCAAAATGCTCAATTTTCTGTCGATTTCAACGCGTTTTTTCGGTAGTCATAGACCTTAGAGATTTTGCAAACTGTTACGATAGAGGCTCAGCTCGCAGAATTTGCGACCTTACTATGTTCTTATTGTATAACTAAGAAATATAAACGATCTAACTTAATTGTTAATCACATACTATTGTTATTTTAAGTACAATATTATTTCAATAAATGTTAAACACTTTTATCTGCGTAGGCGAATAGATGGCAGTGTGTAGATCTTAAGCGACTAATATGAAATCGGTCTCAGATGCATATCTTGAATGCTGTAGGAGTGGGAGTGACTTGGGTCCACACACCAAACATCGACCAGTCGAGCACTTCTATTCTCGATAACGACCATGGAATATACCGCCTAAACCGATATTTATTATTATTTTTATTATTGTATGATTCTCATATATCATATATATATATATCAATTCAAGCACTGTGACGTAACTGTACGCTACTATTGGAGTTTACTAGACAACGACGACAGATAAAAATTTTAAACAAAATATAAGAATTTACAACAATTATTAGCATTTGCAAGTTTTGATGCAAAAATAACTCATTTTACTACAGCTGGACCGCAAGTATTAAAATTTGTGATCAAATTTACCACAATACGTATGCGTTACATCCAAATGAATCTGAAAGTCCAAAATTTGGCCAATTATATATACCAGACAATAAAATAGCAAATGAATATAGATTATCTCAATGTCATCAGAACAATTTAGACAACGAATTAATACAAGAATTAGATAGTGTACTACGTGAAATAAATCCATTTGCAAATACATATAAACTTCCGGACGGTGTCTCGATGGTGGCTTTCGCGGACGACGTGGCGCTAGTGGTGGTCGCAAAGAGTGTCGAAGAGATCGAATACCTCGGAGACGTCTCTATAGAAGTGGTCGCCACTTGGTTGAGAGACCACGGACTTAATCTGGCGGCGGAAAAACAGAGGCGGTGCTCATCTCTCGCACAAAAAAGGAGAGGACCGCCACCTTCACGGTAGGTAAAGAACGGATACGGTCGGTGAAAACGTTGAAGTATTTAGGGGTCACACTAGACGCGCGGCTATCGTTCAAACACCATCTCGCGAACGCAGGCTCAAAGGCGGCAAAGGTGGCCCGTGCGCTGGCGGGCATCATGCCCAACATCGGGAGACCCCAGCAACCGCGAAGGTCCCTCCTTGCCTCGGTGGTGTGCTCCGTAATTTTGTACGGAGCTCCTATCTGGGCTAATGTCCTGAACAGGCACAAGAGCTTTGGTGCTCCGTGCCAGAGAGCCTGGAGGATAGCTGCGCTAAGGGTGGCCCGGGCGTACCGAACCGTATCTGACATTGCGCTCTCGGTGGTCGCGGGAACCGCCCCCTTCGATCTCCTGGCAGCCGAGAGAGCTGAAAGACACCGTGAGGGTGGGCGACGTCTAGAAGAGAATCGCTGCCACAACCGATGGTCATTGCGGACCGTAGAGGAGTGGCAGCGGAGATGGGACTCAGCCAGGGACGGCCGCTGGACCTACCGCATCATCCCGCGGATCGGGGAGTGTGCGAGCAGGAAACACGGCTTCGTCAGTTTCCAGCTTACCCAGGTGTTTTTCGTATAGGGGTCTACGGCAGCGCAGAGTGCCCGGCTTGTCCAGGGATGGACGAAGACGTGGAACACGTCCTCCTACGGTGTCCTCGTTTCAGGGAGGAACGGGACCAATTTCAAATCACTTGGAGCGGTCCCCTCACCCCTGAGGGCATCGGGGCGTGCCTGCTTGGCTCCCAGGAGGGATGGAACGCGGTAGTGACCCTCTGTACGTCCGTAGTGGACAGGCTGGGTCTCATCAGAAGAGAAAAGGAGAGAAGAGGAGAGAAGAGTTGCGATGGCAGCAGTAGTGGGCTAGTCTAGCCGTTGCCTCTCCCCGCGAAGTAATGCCTTGCGGCGGCTCCCGCGGGGGAATAAAGGTAAGAAAAGAGGTGAAGTTTTAGTGGGTATGCCTATTGACATCCTTCGGTAGGAGAGTCCCACACACGGGGAGTCTCGCATGGCTCCAGTCATGGTGCATTAAGCATTTCTCCACCTCTTCACACACATACACACACGCCCACGTACACACACACACACACACACACACACACACACTTATATATGGGTGGTTCTCTGTGACATCGAGATGAAAAAAATAAATATTGCTATAACTGTGGGAATATGTTTTAGAGGTATCCAGTATTTCTCCTGAATTTTTTCAGATTTTTTCTGGGCCATTATTTTAAGTTACAGAGAGTCAAAGTTGATATTTTAGCACTTTTTTGCATTATATGCCCATTTTCATGAATTTTTAGCTCCCAGGGGATGCATTTTTCACTAAAAACATAAGTATGACTTTTTTTTGTAAAATTTTCCGAACTTTTCAATAAAAATACTTTTAAAGACATAAATGTATGCTGTCACACTCTTGTAAGCCATTTAAACCTTAAATAGTGAAAATCAGCAATTCTGCTCCGGACATTGGTAACCTAATACTGTCTAAAAGATGTCTTTTTATAGTCAGAAACTGCCTAAAAATTTCCAGAGTGGGTCTAAATCATTAAGATCACTTATGGTCAAAATATCCGGGAAAAGTGCCCGAAATATTAATAGAAATGTATATTTGTTGCCTTATATATTGTTATATATTGATTAAATTTTATACTTAAAAAATAGAAAAATTGTTCAAATTTTTTTTATGCTGCTGTGCATGATCACCGGCAGGCCCAGTTGTGGCCTCCCCATCAGCTCGTCCTGCAGCTATCTGTCCTGCCCTTTGAGCAGGAACAGCACCAGGAGCTCTAGCCGCAACAACAACCCCACCATCGCGATCAGGTAAACCCGTGTCAGCAGCAACATAGCTATTGCGATCAGGTAGAATTACGGCAGCATCCGCAGCGGCAACAGCATGTACATTCTTGCGCTCATTCGAGCCACATGCTTTAATTGGCTACCCATATTAACCCTTTACCGACCAAAATGCTCAATTTTTCTGTCGATTTTCAACGCGTTTTTTTCGGTAGTCATAGACCTTAGAGATATTTGCAAACACGTATTTTGATGGAAAATTTAACACTCTTTCAGAATTTTTTTTTGAACTTGTGATTGATTGCGTTATAAAAAAGTTATAGCAAATTAAACAATAAAAAACGTGAGAAATTTTGCAAAAAAGCAAGTTTACAAATTTTTTAGTAATGTTACCGCAAAGAAATCATCTTATAAATATGATCAGGGGTGATCACGACTACGTAAGTATTTCCAGGAATTTTGGTGGAATTTTTGAACCACTTCTTCCAACACAATGGTGGCAAAATAAAAAATATCCATAAAAAACATAACTTATTTTTTATCTCGGAAAGCATTGAGTGTAGAGGAAAAGTTCATGGAATAAAAAAGACTTAGAATTAATTGAGAAACACGCCTGAATGTTTTCAGAATTTTCCGAGGCGATTTTTGAATTTTCGGGAAATACAAATAATTCATTTTTTCTTTTTCAAAATCATCTCCAAAAATTCTGAAAAAATTCAGGTTTGTTCCTTGATGAATTCTAAGACTTTTTTGTTTTATAAACTTGTTCTCTAGACTCAATTCTTTTCGAGATAAAAAATGAGTTATGTTATAATCCCACCAGCGGTAATATTTTTGACACAGAATAAAGTACAGCCATTTAACAATAATATACTTATGTTTTGCCTTTTTATGTGTTTACAAGTGTAGTTTGTATAGCATATATTAATATACACATATCAAAAAAGCAATTCAGAAAATTGTATGTAAGCTCATTTTTATTACTTTCTAGTCTCTTGTTATTTTGAGACCATACAGTAAATTAAATCGAAAAGATTATTGTCCATTTCTAAAGTCGAGGTTTGACAAGAAGCATTGAAAACTGTAGTAATTATTTTCATTAGTTATTTTTATTATTTTATATAACCATGTCCCAAAAACGTAAACGACGTTCCATTCGCTCCCATGAAATGTACGAAATTGATACTTCAAAGAACACTTGTGATGATATAGCTACCGTTCCAAATCCTGACAATTCTGGTTCTGATGGATCAGATTTCGATACTGATTCGGATGATGAAATTTCTAATATAACGTACACAGAAGCTTGTAAAACATATACTGAAACTCAAACTACATTAGAAAGAACGCATGTATTCCAGTGGATGGAAGGAGAAAAAAAGTGTAATGATAATTTGGAAGACAAAGTTTTATTGAAAGACTCGGTAAAAAATAAAATAAAACGGAATAAAAATCAACGGAAATGAAGCAATATATTATAGATGCTTGAAAGAAAATAATTTTGATTCAAATTTAAAAGACTTAAATACATTCGTGGGAATAATCATTTTGACTTCATTCAACAAAAGGAAATCTCAGAGGGACTACTGGTCAAGTGATCCCTTTTTATCTTGTAACGTTGTTTCTTCTGCTATGACACGTAAAAAGTATGTAGAGATCAAATCAAAATTAAAATATTCAAAAATGAAAGATAAAAATCCAACTGACAATGCTCGGCGTGTCCGTTCACTATTAAACCGATTTTAAATTAATATTATGAAGTTCGGTGTGTGGAGAACTGATCTTTCCATCGATGAAATGATGACTAAGTCTTATGCGAGGGCGTCACTAAAACAATTCATTTGATGAAAACCCATACGATTTGGTCTCAAATTCCGGGGTCTTTGTACTTCCGATGGTTTTGTTTTAGGTCTTCACTTATACTGCCGAAAAAATTCTGCAACGGGAAGTAAATTTAGTAAGTGTGCATTAGGTTCTCGCGTTGTCATGAATTTACTACAACAGTTTTTTCGTGTAATACCGCCGGGAAAAATATGTATGTTCCATCTATATTTTGATAATTATTTCTCAAGCTTAGATCTCGCTGTGCATTTGAAGAAGCTTGGGCTAAAATGTACAGGTACTATTAGAGAAGATAGAGTCAAAGATAAAAATGTTCTAAATAAAAAGCTCAAAGAGGTGAGTATGCCGTGAAGCACGATAAAAACAGTGGTATAAATTACATCACTGTGATGGATTCAAAACCAATTTCGATTATTTCTACTGCTGCAGGGATAACTCCATTATCATTTTCAAAGAGATATAGTATGCAAGAAGGAAAAAAAGTTAAAATACCTTTTCCGAGGGCTATTAGCGTCTATAACAGTTTTATGGGTGGCAATGATGTCCACGACGGACATTGCAACAATTTGCTTCCGAGTATTCTTTCAAAAAAGTGGACGTGGGTAATTTTTTTAAGACTAATTCAAGCTTCGATTGTAAATGCTACTGTACTATTCAATGCTGTCAATGATGAGAAAAAAAGGGTTGGAACAAAAGATTTTGCACTTTCAATAGCTAAAACTTACATGACGCAGAGACAATACAAAAGAGAGAAACACAATATGTCCAAACAAACAAAACTCAAACTTTGTTCTCATTGTCCCATAAGAACGAGAACTATCTGCGAAAAATGTGATTTATCGATTTGTGTTGAATGTTTAAAAAAAAACACTGAAAAATTCGTATTGCAGTGAGAGGCAAAGGGACTCACTCAAATCAAGCACACCAAAGGAGATAAAAATCTACTACGCCCTCGTCGTTGTCTCTAAGAGTAGAATATTTTTTATCTCGAAAGTTTAGAGAACAAGTTTATAAAACAAAAAAGTTTTAGAATTCATCAAGGAACAAGCCTGGATTTTTTCAGAATTTTTGGAGATGATTTTGAAAAAATGAATTATTTGTATTTCCCGAAAATTCAAAAATCGCCTCGGAAAATTCTGAAAAAATTCAGGCGTGTTTCTCAATTAATTCTAAGTCTTTTTTATTCCATGAACTTTTCCTCTACACTCAATGCTTTCCGAGATAAAAAATAAGTTATGTTTTTTATGGATTTTTTTTTATTTTGCCACCATTGTGTTGGAAGAAGTGGTTCAAAAATTCCACCAAAATTCCTGGAAATACTTACGTAGTCGTGATCACCCCTGATCATATTTATAAGATGATTTCTTTGCGGTAACATTACTAAAAAAATCGCAAACTTGATTTTTTGCAAAATTTTTCTCGTTTTTTATTGTGTAAATGGTTATAACTTTTTTATAACGCAATCAATCGCAATTTCAAAAAAAGATTCTGAAAGAGCGTTAAATTTTCCAGCAGAATACGTGTTTGCAAAAATCTCTAAGGCCTATGACACCAAGAAATAACAGATCACTAAAAAGCTTAAAAAAAAATATTTAAAAAAAAAAATAAAACCGACTTTAAAAAATCGATTAAAAAAAAATTTTTTAAATAAACTGCGATTTATTGTAAAATTACTACAATTGCGCTAAAAACAGAAAAATAATTTTTCTCACTAATATTTGTTGATATTGACACTCTGGTGGCCTGAGTGACAATATTCATAAGACACATCCAAAATAACGAGTTTAAAGGGTTAAACCCAGGTTGTAATGAAATTAACAACCAATTTGATTTTAAAAGTTGTACGACGTTTAGTCTGCCAGGTTTTGCAGACCTCTTCAAGTACAAATAAATGTCAAACAGTTAGCACCGATCTTCCATTACTCGTAGATGAGTAGAGTCAAGTAACTTCTGTCGAACAACTTTTAAAATCAACTTGGTTGTTAATTTCATTACAACCTGGGTTTAACCCTTTAAAATCGTTATTTTGGATTTTATTAAATCATCGTTGGTTAGCATTTTTACAAAAAAATTCAAATTTCAAGCACAGTTATATTTTATTTATATCTTATTACAAACTTAAAATCTATAAACAAAAATTGTCGTATAAATATAAACTATTAAATTATATATTATTACTTTGTATAGTATACATTTCGGCAAGTATTCTCTCTATGACAAAAACAAAAAGTACAAAAATAATTATTAAAATAAGTAGTAACATACATATTAACAATAATTAAAACAAATGAATGTAGCGAGTTGCGCATGCGCATCTATTTCTGACCTAAATTACAAGAATCATTATATCTAAAAGAGTACATTAAAATTTTGAAAAAATTCATACGGATAGCTGAAAAGATAAGGAAGAGCTTGACGTTTTGATATTTAATGAAAAAGCATTTATTAAATAATAATTGAATAAACATTGTTTAGTCGGTAATTATTGGTCTAAAAAGGCATCATCTTTCAACCCAAACATCGTGATCAAATTATGGATTTAAAAATCTGGAAAAGTTTGGGTATATTATTTAAAACATATATACCTAAGGGCTTGACGTTCGGCGTTTTTTAAAAACTTTATTCATTTGTTTATAAAAAAAAGTACAAAATAACCATTTTCTGGGTCCGACACCCCCTTCTATACGTTCGAAAACAATATTTCTTAATTTTTTAATTTTTATTCAATTTTAATATAATATTCAATAAATAAATAAACTATATTATAATTGTATTATAATTATAATTTAGAATTATAATACTAAATAATGAATATTCAACTACGATAGAAAGTGTGGTAGTAATTTTAAAATCAGTAAAAACTAAAATGCAATTTAACTGTGAATCTATTATTACTATTATTACTTTTGTTATTATTAATAATAATGATGATAATATTAATAATAATAATAATAATAATAATACTATTAATAATAAACATTACAACTAAATACAAAAGTTCTTAGGGTATTAAAGTTATTAAAGATATCAGTGTTATAAGTATTCTTTAGAAACTTTCATAAACTTGATTTTCAACGCTTATTTATTATTAAAAGCGTAATATATATATATATTTATTGCAATCTTTGTCATTTGTCCATATACAATGTACATATTTTTATTTGCAAAAACTAAAAAAACTTTAAAAAATTTTTTCCACTAAGAAAAATGAAGTTTTTGGTTTTTTTGCAATAAATTGTTAATAACTAATTTTCTGACCATTTTTCGACATTCCAACCAAAAAATTCGTATTCGGCACACAAAAATACATCGAATTAGCTTGGTTGGAGCCATGGACATAGTAGATGCTACAGGACCCTAGGTAGCGCCTAGACTATAATGTATTCATTAAATCATTTAAAAATAATTAGTTTTAGTGATAGGAATAGTAATAAAGTTCCAAGTTTTTAAAATGTTTAATAAATAGTTAAAATTTTGTTTAAATGATGTGGATAATACAAATTTATTCCCAATTTTTAATTGTTCTTATGCATGATTGTAATTATCCTTACTGTATTTAATTTTGTTTTAACATAGTTTTTTTACATTTTTATATATTTTATTTAAAGAAAAATTTTTTACATGTAAATTTATAAAATACATTTGTTTGTTCAAACTTTGTGGTTGAATCATTGCCACACTATATTATTGTACTAAATTTTTTTTAAATGATAATAATAGTAATAATGTTCCAAGTTTTCAAAATGTTTGATAAATAGTTAAAACTTTGTTAAATGGTGTGAACAATACAAATTTACTCCATATTTTGATATGTTTTTGTGCATAATTGTTATTGTCCCTACTGTATCTAATTTTATTGAAACAATTTTTTTATATTATTTTTATATTATCCATGCCATTCAATGGGATAGTCATTGTTAACAAATTCGTTTAATTAGTTTGAGATTATTTCTATAAAAACTTTTGTCTGACAATAATAAAGCTGTATCTATTAAATTGTATACAATATTTCGTTTTTTTTAGTTGGATAATTTAAAAAGAAATTTATCAATCTACCTGAAGCAGTAGTTTTTTAAAGCAATTAGTAAGGATTATTATTTGCACTTTTATTATCAATAATTAACGTCATGTCTAAAAATTTATCCTGTTATCAATATTTATTTCTGAAGTAAATTGCAAAAATTTTCATAAAAGTTAAAAATGTTTAAAACTAAATCGATATGACTTTTTTTTTATGCACACAATTTTGTCTTCTATATATCTGTAATTAAGACATTCTTTTTCCAAATAATCTATTACAATGTCCGCGATCAAATGTGAAATGGGAGAGCCCATAGAATTGCTATTTTAGAACTACTATGATTATACCTAAATATATAATTTTCATGTCTAGATTTTCATAGCGAGCTCACCAAAAAATTACAAATTAGACTACACTCTTAATTTACTTTTATCACTCGGTAGATTTCAATATTAGTTTTTCAATTTTCATTTTATCATAAATTTATATAATAAATTATTGAAATTTTGGCAGCTTATAAACATCATTTTCTATATTATACTTTATCATCGTGAATTTTCAGCGCTTCATCTCATAAAATAAAGCGTTATAATAAATTTAAATAAAACATCCTTTTTTTCTTAAAAATTTAATAAAACTAATAAGGATAATTTAAAAACTTCGAATCGAGAGCAAATATTTTTTTTCTATCTACAAAGTACATATAATTTAATTCTAAAATAGCATCTGTAAAATTGGAAATTTTCAAAAATAATTTTTTTAAAAATCGAAAATTGGCTATAAAATAAGCGACTGACCCAAAAATCATTTTTTTCCCGCATTCCAAAATAGAAAAAAAACAAGGTAAGCATTATCGATATAACTTTCTGAAAATTAAAGTTTCTGAAATATGTCGGTGTATGTACACACTCACATTCAAACGGACATTTTCTAAAAATGTGTGTTTTGGTTGTCGAGGCCCGAGACATGTCAAAACATACTCCTAACATATTTTTCTAGAAAATCGAAATATTTTGCGTTCATATACAAAGCTCTTATACGTAGGAGCAATTAATTATAATCATTTATGGTATAGTTATAGTAGTAGTATATACTAGGTATGATTTACATACATACTTTTTTTTTCTTAGACTACAATCAGATACAGAGTTAACATCGTTCACGGGCTGCAAAAGAAGTGTTGGAATAAAACAGGAGAGGAAGGGCTTTGCTTCAATAATAAACTCTTTTATTTTATATATTAATACGTATGTACACTGGGGGAGGCCTTGGTACATCCGACCGGGTCGGGATCCGTGGCTCGAGAGAGGAGTGAGAGAAACCGCTCTCGCCGCGCCGCCGCTTGCGTCGCTTCCTCCGGGGTCCTCCCCACTCCTCGTTACTCAGTCGGTAACGTTTACGCGGTCGATAACGATAGAGAGAGAGAGAGAGAGAGAGAGAGACTATCACGTCTTATTTCCAACACTCCCTCCCGTGGTTGTCTTGATCTCTTCTAGCTGCAATTTCTAAGTTAAACTTCTAACTTCTTGTCCAGCTATATCCAGCTCCAACTTATCTGCTCTATCTAGCTTTTATTTTCTGTAACGAAACATCAATCAATTAATTTTCTAAATAACAATTTAGAATTTCTCTAGCTAATTTAACATGCAAATCATGAGCCAATGGCTTTGTGAATATATCCGCTATTTGCTCCTTTGAAGCTATCCATTTAATTTCAATTAGGTTCCTGTGAACGCATTCTCTAACATAGTGCTCTCTAACCTCTGTCATATGTCTGAGTTTATTGCTACAACTAACTTTTGTGCTTTGTATGGCAGCCATACTCTCACACCATAGAGTCACGGGCGCAAACAAGTTTTCTAACATTAAATAGATCGAGCATTGTAGAGATACTATCTCTTGGCACGCTTCACTCATGGCCACATACTCTGCTTGACATGTTGATAGGGAGACGTACGCTTGTTTGTGTGTTCTCCAGGTGATATCCACAGGTAGTTAGGCTACCTCTACAATCAGCGAAACTAGCATCCGAATAAGCTTATAAATCGTCTAGCTTCTTTTCGAACGTTAAAACTAAACTCTTAGTATATTTTAAATATCTACATAATCGTTTTACCATTTTCCATTCATAATCAGTCGGATTTATTTGATGTCGACTCAATACATTTACCGCGTATGAAATGTCTGGTCTAACTGCGTTAGCTAGGTATAATAAAGTTCCAACTATTTCCCTATATGACGAATTTCCCTTACTGAAAGTTGACTCTAGACTAGCCTTTTCGTCACTTTCTTCTCTATCTCTTCTAGCTTGATTCGCGACTTGATTAGTAACCATAGGAGTTCTTTATGGGTGCATTTCACTGTAACCGAATCTTTGTAACATTTTCTCTATATAGTTTTCTAGCTTTAATATCGTTACTTTGTTCTTTCTATCTCGGACTACCTCAATACCTAAAAATGTTTTGGGTTCTCCTAAATCTGTCATTTCAAATTTTAACTGAAGTTTTGTTTTAATCTCTTCTAGCTTCATCGAGTCATTACTAGCTATCAACATGTCATCGACATATATTATTAAGATTAATAATTTATTTTCATTTCTCCAAGTAAACAGACATGGTTCTCTTTCGTACGACTTTAATCCTAACTTTATTGCCACCTCTGTAAACTTTTCATTCCATCGTTTGGGACTTATCTTCAGTCCATACAGGGCTTTATTGATTTTACAAACTTTAACTTTTCTATCAATTTCGGAACATTCTATACCTTCTGGTATCTTCATGTAAATTTCATTATCAATTGTCCCATTTAAGAATGCTGTCTTTACATCTAGCTGACAAACGTTTAAATCTAGCTTATTAATAATTGCAAAGGCTGATCTAATAATCTGCAATCGCGAAACAGGTGCATATGTCTCGTTTAGATCATAATTATTCTTATCCTTAAATCCGCGAATAACTAATCTAGCTTTATATTTACATTCATTCCCTTCTAGCATTTTCCTTTAGAACCTATTTTGAGTCAATTATGTTTGCTTTGCTTCCATCTATCGAATACTTTGGTCGATCTACTAAAGTCCAAACATTATTATTTTTCATCGATTCTAGCTCACTATCAATTGCTCTTTTCCATTCTAACTTATCGTTTGCTGACATAGCTTCTTTATACGAAGTTGGCTCTTTTCTTATGATAGTTAATAGAGATTGACAATTTTCTAATTCTAACATATTGATATTTGATTCTATCTGTTGCGTTGTTTCGGTTGCTTTAACCGTTTCTAACTCTCCTTCTAGATTTATGGTTTCGACAATTTTCCTAGGACGACCTCTTTTACGTTTTACTCCCTCCGTTTCTAAAATTTCTTTTTCCTTTTCAAATTCTAAAAACCAACTTTCTTTATTTATTTCCTCTGCCGATTTAGCCCAGTCTTTAATACTAGCTTTGTTGTGCTTATCTCCGAATACCAGTTTTTCACAAAATCTAACATCTCTACTTTCATAGAATTTCTTCCGGGTTTAAAAGTAAATATTCCGTATTAGTATATCCTATCATAACTACTCGTTTTCCTAGCTGATCGAACTACGTTCCAACCTTTCTTTGTATTTTCATATAAGCTATTGACCCAAATCTTTTAAATCTATCTACATCTATCTTGTAATTGGGGCAGAATTTATCTAGTGGTATTTCCATATTGTTCGATTTGTGCGGCGTTCTATTATACACGTATACCGCCGTGCCTAAAGCAAGATCCCACATATTCTCGGGCAATCGCGTATCGTAAATTAAAGTTCTAACTTTCTTTTGAATCGTCTGGTTGAATCTTTCCGCAACACCATTATGTTCAGGTGTATCCGGAGGGGCTAATTGCAGTTCAGCTCCTAATTTATTTAATATTTCTAGCGTATATCCACCGGTAAATTCTGTTCCTTGCTCGCACCTAAGATAACATACTTTTCATCGGAGCCCAAGATATTTCTAGCGCTTCTAACAAATGATTCTAAGCAGCTTCCTGTCTCATTTTTATTTTTCATCGGATATGCCATCGCTAATCTAGCATAATCATCAATAAATACGGATATGAACCGATATCCCTTTGGATGAGTAGCTGGGCTGATTGGACCCATTGTATCATCATCTATAATTTATAACGGTCTGGTTGCTCTTTGTCGTTGACTATTAAATGGCAATTTATTAAATTTGGAGACGATACAAACTTCACAATCTAATATTGATTTATCGAAATTTACATTACTTAAATCTTTCTGGTATGGAAACCGTTTCTGAAATGATTTTAGATATTCTAGCGATGCGTGACCAAGTCTAATATGCCATAAAATAGCTTTGTTTTCTGAAATTGTATCTAAACTACAATCTAACTTTGTTGTTTCGTTAGTTAATAGATTATCTATTTGGCTGATCTTTCTATCGTATATTGTATTCTCAAAGTTTGAAGACTGTGACTGAGGAATTTCCCGATCTATGTCTAGCGTACTCTTCTGGTTTCCTCATCGTCAACATTGGCATTTTCTTTTTCTAGCTTTCTTTTATTGCCTTGGCTTCTCGTTGTTATGTAAGCGATGACTTTACTATCATTTTCTGGCTGGTTTAATTTCTTTATTTTCGATCTATCTATTTCTAACTCAATTATCCAATAAGGTTTTTCATAAATTCCTGTAATGAACGACTCTTTTGTAAATGGATCAAATACGTTGATCTTTTCGTTATCTAGATATATGCCTAGACTCTGATCGACAAGTTTCCTCAAAGAAAAAAGATTTTCGGATAGCTGTTCGGCGCAAATCACATTTTCTAACTCTAGCATTCTATCTTGTGAGGTTATACCACTAACTTGACCTACTCCCTCCGATTTTATAATCGCGTGATCATTTTTGTTAGCACATTTAATATCAATCTTTTTATTATTATCTAGCTTCTTAAAAATAAATTTTGTATTTGCATGCATATATTCTGTGGCACCGGAATCGGCCAGGAATTTAACTAATATATTATTTTGTGGAATCTCATTCTCTTCAGGAGTCGAATAATGCAAACTACTATTAGTTGTTAAAAGACCATTGCACTCACCGGGATTACTTTGATTTTTGTTTACTGGTGTCCTTTCTGTAGCTTTTTCTCTGCCTCTCGTTAACCCACGGTTGATTCTAGCATTCCCTTTATCCTGACCCTTACCTCTAGCCAAATCTAATCTAGGTCGTTTCTTTGTTATTTGTTCGAGTCCGGGGTTTTGTCTTTTATTCGTTAAAAATCTAGCTCCTCGAATTAACCCTCGTTTAGTACACAACTGTCTAACATACCTTGGTCTAGCTTGGATTCGCATCTCTTCTAGCTGTCTGTCCGAGTATGGGCAGGTCGTGCTAACGTGTCCTTCGTATCGACGACATCTGTAGCACATTCTGCCGTCTCTCGTGCAATCTCTAGCTGCAAGTCCCTTATTGCCACACACGTAGCATGCCTCCTTTTGACTGCTCGTAGCATGTTGAGCAGTTGCCGATTTCGAACTTTCTCCACTAGCTGCTTCCTGTTCAACAGTATAGGTTTTTAATTGTTCGACCGAAAGGGGTCGCTGATGCGTATTTTTATTGAAAAATTCAGCATCTCTAACTTTGGGTACGTTTATTACTATTGCATCGTAAAATGCATCTCTAATTTCCGTTTCCGTTAAATTTGGTACATTTGTCAAAATATTGTACTGTCTAACTATTTTGTCGAACTTATCCCAAAATGCCGAAGCAGTTTCTTTATTAGGTTGATATCTTAAATTATGCAATTGTTTTCTCAAATACCCGAATGTCACATTGGATTCACTAGTTTTAAGTCTTTTAATTTTATCTAACAATTCAACTGGGTTATGAATGTGCGCGAGGTTTGAATGATATGATTGGTCGATTCTGTTTATAATTATGTCTCTAACTCTGAACTTTTCTTTTTCCAACGTATTGTCATCTATCCCGTCTCTAGCTTTTTGTCGAGGATCAATAACGTAAAGCAAATCACAAACGCGCAGTTCGGACGTCAGATAGTCCAAGAACTGTTCTAAACTTGAACCATTTGTTAATTTGTACTCGCGCCTAATTGCCGTATCTTTATTTACAATTTCAATCTGAATCTTTTCTTTTAAGTTACTTGATCTACTTTCCTGCATATTATTTCTAATTAGTTTGTCAAATTCTTTTCCAACTGTTTCAGAAACTAATAATTTGTCTACCTTTTCTCTAGTTGGTTCGATTTCTTCAAATTCGTCCCATTTTGCCCATTTTCCTTCTAGCGTACCAATTCTATCATGTATGTGACTTATCCTAGTCACTATGTCGCCGTGGTACATCTTTTGATCCTTCAAACCAAGTTCATATAGAGTCGGGACTCTATCTTCCAGCGACGCCACTCTAGCTGTTAATTTTTCCAGCATTCCGGTCAAATCTGAAAAATTACAATCTTTATTTATTCCAATTTTATTAACTAAATCTCTCTTATCGGCTGTGTAACATTCTAGCTGAGAATTCTCAAGGAAACTTCTCTCTTTCTTGAACCTACTCAGATTATAAACGCACGAGTCTATTCGTTTTATCTTTGGGGTTGAGTTACCTTTCATTTTCGTTTCTAACTCATCTAGCTTATCCCCAGACTCTAGCTCAGGTTACTTTTCTAGCTCTAAATCTATCTGTGGGTCAGGATCATTTTTCCCTTCCCTTTCTAGCTCCAGATTATCCTCCTGCTAACTCAGAGGAGATTGGTTGGCGTCACTCGCCTCTAGCAGCAGCCGTTTCCTTTCTAGCGCTTCACTGACGCCACGAATGATCTCGTCACTCAATTGCTCTCGTCCTGTGAAAAAAAAACAATGGGAAATTTAGATAGTTGTCCAAAATTTGACCGAACACAAGCCAAACATGAACAACAAGCGAATGCAGAAGCACTGGAACACACAGATTTTCCACATTCACTCAATATCATGAACAGACTGCATAAGAACACATTATACAGAAAATCCATGAGCCAGCTTTAATCTGAGATTTTTGCATGCTTCAAGGTATAATACCTACATATATATGATTTTTAATTTCGTATCTAACTACTATCTAACTACTCTAACCACTCTAGCTTAAAAATTCATGTTTATCAACTGTATAACGTTTTCCGCCAGACATGGTGAAGACCACTCCTTCCTACTGGATGTCGAAGACATATGTTTCGTCCGGGTGGTTCTCCGCCAACTGAAGCTCTAAGTCTTGCGTGAGCAAGAACAGCTTCAAGGTCCGTTGGTCTATACATCAAAACCATGTTAAATCCAACTTAAAATATTCTATCATTTCATATATCTAACTTCAATATATTTTCTAACTTGATTCTAATTTTCGTAACTATACAGTATGTCTAGCTTGTATAGTCATTTAATGACTTTCTAGTAATGCGCATTGTCAAACTTTCAATTTCGAAGCATTTATCCGCATCAACCGAAGTGCGGGTCTCGCATGTGCATAATTAGTTCTAACTATTTCATGCGCGTCCATTTTACTCGGTCGCACCACGTATCAATTGCAAATATCGAGCGGTGTGAATGTCGATCGATCGATAGTTCGCGCGCGCCGGTCGAACGAGCATGCTCTCCAGTCACGAGTTTCCCCCACTCCGCGCGGTCGAGCAACGCGGCGAGAAACGGCGCGCTTTCCTGGCGCTCCCGCGCAAACCCGGCGTTCCCGCTCAGGCCCGGCGGCCATCTTGGCTTCCTCGCGTCTACCGATTTCTCGGAACCCTCTAATCAAAAACCAACTTTGTGCACTTTTTGCGAAAACCCGGCACTCGAACGACACGCAAACGCTCAAAATTTGAAACTAGCTTCAAACTAACATAACTCTGGATCGAGCATTTTCAATTGAATTTAATCTCAAACTAACAGAATTTAATTTCAAACTAACTGAATTTAATTTCAAACTAACTGAATTTAATTTCAAACTAACTGAATTTATCATGTAATTAGCCCGCACTTTCGCTCGCTGAGTCATATACCTCTAGATTTGCCGACTTGCGGAGGTCTCCTATCTCATCCGCCATCTTTCTTTCTAGCTGCTGTAGATTCCTCTACCTGATCCCGGTCGATCCTCTAGCTTTCTTTCTCCTAGCTAAATTTCCTTTGTTGTGGTTGACTGAGTGACCGTAGCTCCGACTGATCTCCCCTTCTAGCTTCTTTCTAGCACAACACCAACAAACTTTATACCACACTTTTCTCACAAGTACTCGCGATCGCGAAGAAGGGATTTCTAACAAAATAACAAAGCCAAACTCTTCCTTTCAAACCAGCGCGCAGTGGAAGCGTGCTGGGCCCATAACCTGTTGGAATAAAACAGGAGAGGAAGGGCTTTGCTTCAATGATAAACTCACCGGTTATATTATGAAATAATAAACTCTTTTATTTTATATATTAATACGTATGTACACTGGGCGAGGCCTTGGTACATCCGACCGGGTTAGGATCCGTATCTCGAGAGAGGAGCGAGAGAAACCGCTCTCGCCGCGCCGCCGCTTGCGTCGCTTCCTCCGGGGTCCTCCCCACTCCTCGTTACTCAGTCGGTAATGGTTACTCGGTCGGTAACGATAGAGAGAGAGAGAGAGGGTCTCTCCGAACTAAATGCTTTATTTTAGAATAAAGCAGGCCTATCGTACTCTTTGTCCACTATGGTTGGTGAAATTTCCCAGAGCACGGTCTTTTAAAATAATTAAAGGCGTTTCGTCCTCGATCTCCAGCTTGGACTCCTCAGTAAGGAACTGGAGATCTTACCTTAGACGCCTGTCGCAAGATGGGAAATTCCACCAACCATTGTGGACAAAGAGTACGATAGGCCTGCTTTATTCTAAAATAAAGCATTTAGTTCGGAGAGACCGATATTATATACTTGACACATATACATATCACCGAACGATAAATTCATTTTATATTTATTATATTATTTTTTTTAACGAACGGCTGCTCTAAGCGCTGTCAAGCGGCTGCTCCAAGCGCTGATTATCGGCTGCTCTAAGCGCTGAATATCGGCTGTTCTAAGCGCTGACTATCGGCCACTCTAAGCGCTGAACTATTTATTGACTTAAAAGCCGAAATTTTGCCAATTTTTTTTATTAGATGTATACTTGACAAAACAGTTCTTATTAATTTAGAATTAAGGAATAAATTAAAAAAATATTTCTATATATTTTTTATAAAATTAAAATTAAAAATGTTCACTTTCAACAGTAAAAGAGATACATATGCGCTTACTCTTTAAGACAAGCGATTAATTCTTGATGCAGCTGAATTAAAAGACACGCATGTTGATAAATTTCACCATATATTACGTAATCATGTTTCCATCAACACTCGATCCACATTATTGTTTCAACATATTATGAAAATCCGCAATCTTCGCATATAACCCCAGTACCTCGAGAGGCAAAACATACAATTACTGCATAGCTGTGATGAATTATGTAATGCATGTTTAAATGGTCATTGGATTTTCTGTTATTATGATACTAAATCCATTTTTATCTATGATTCCATGAATAAAAAGCAATTACACAGATGTAATAAACTGTTTTTGAAACATTTGTTTACGTATTTTAATGAAACTGTCGTTTATTATCCAAACATTCAATATCAATGTAATGCTACTGACTGTGCTGTATTTTCTATGGTTTTCGTTACCTTGTTGGTTTTCAATATAAATCCAAATACGTAATCAATTACGTAAAACCAAAATTTATTACGTAGTCATCTTTTCCAAATGTTTGAACGCAATTAACTGATTCATTTTCCTGCACTAAATGATAATTCCAAAAATTTTAAAGAAAATCAATAAAAAGTTAATAATAAATCGTCGACTGTGCTTTCAATTAAAAATATAAGTCATGAATCAATAAATGGTCAGAAAACCTTAACGAATTCTCATAAAAACTTAAATGTTAATTGGTTTGCTCGAAAAGTTATAACAGCATTCAGAACATGTTGTGGATATAGTTGAATTACCTAATATCGACAATGTTTCATGCTATGCGAATTCGTTAATGCAAAGTTTATTAAGTTGCAAAAGTTTAGTACTAAAATTTGTTCAAAATCCTGAAGAAAATGCATTACAAATTGCGTTTCAAGATTATATTTTTAAAGGTATAATTAATATCAAAGAAGTTACGGCTTTCGCTCATGAAGAGTTTAGCTGCACTCGCCAACAAGATGTTTCTGAATTTTTTACTTTTCTGTTAAATCGATCTAATAACTTACAATCAGTTTTTAAACATGAATTAACCAAAGTTACAAACTGTTTTACTTGCAATGAAGAAATAGTTGTAAATTCTGTACCTGGTTATATATTATCACTTTGTATTCCCGAAGTTAGACAAAATGATTAATATTACCATTTTACAGGATCTTATTAATTATAATTTAGAGCGATGCAATCCTTTTGAGATGCAATGTAAACATAGATGTAACTCTCCTTTGCTTGAAAAGTTACAATTATGTACATTTAATTCGTGCATAGTATTAAAATTACAATTATTTTCTATTTATTACAAAACGGGAGTAACATCGAAAATTTGTAATTTGCGAATGCGGAATATGCAGAATGAAAAAGTTGCAATAAATAATTGGTAATATAAAGTAGAATGTTATAAGTGCTATCTTTCACCACGGTACTAGTATATCATCTGGTCATTACACAAGCATGGTACGTAACAACAATAAATGGTTGCGAATAGGTAGTTAGGCAAATTCCTTGGCCAAAAATGCTACAGATATATACATGATTTTTTTGCAAAAAATAAATGAAATAAAAAAGGTTTCAGTGTCAGAAAAAGAAATTCAATTTGGCAGTGCTGCTATAAATACAAATACAAATATAGATACTATGAAATTCACCGACCATCAGCAAACTATGTGTTCTTTTACAACAGTAAGAAAAAACAAATTATTGAACTCTGCGAAAAAAAGATTGATGTGACAAATATTACAAATGACACAGAGCATCAATTAGTCAACAGTAATGCTAAGAAAGTTCTTGTTAGTACCAATAAAACTGCTAAAGACGACAAGTGCAGCGATAATAATGTAATTGGGAATAAAAAAATCGCTGCTAATTTAGAATTTATAATTTATAACTATGGAGGGAATCCTTGTCGAGGGGACAGACCTGAAAAGAAGAAAGAGATATATTAATATGCATAGATAATTTATAATGCTAGCGTAGGGAAAACATATATGTAAGACGGTATGAATAATAGGATACCATACCTTTGAGGCGATGAGTCCTGGGTGATCCAACGATGCTATTTCTGCGAGTCCTGTCCTTGGAGGCGATGAGTCCTTGGTGATTCTTGTTGGTCCTGGGTCCGCTCCTTGGTAGTGTTGGTTATCTAAAAGGTTAATAAGTAAAACTAGAATATATAAGGTTAGGATAGGATGGTTAATAGAGGGATAAAATATGGTAGTAATAGGATATAGTCATGTATAGGATAAGGAAATAAAGGTTAGGAAAGAGGTAAACACCGGCTACGAATCCTGGCCCGAGCCATTCTCGTCACCGATATTTGAGCACGTAAAGGAAAGTAACTAACGGGGTTTTCATTAATTTGTTGAGGAAATTGGAGGGTTTGAAAATGGAAGGAGTAAAGTAAAGAAAAAGGAACGATACCACCATACCGCTATCATTGTCCAACCATGTTCCCCACGTGGATCCAACCCATCTGCTGACGACCTGGTGATGAGAAACGAAAGCAGCCACGAAGACGATGAATCAGGAACCGGCACACTTAACACACACAAAACAAAAACCTGTTCGCTACCAAGGCAACAAACGTCGTCCGACTCACGTGCAATATACTCGGCTGTCTGCTCGTATACTAGGGTCAGCATGGCAGAGGGGGGGTGCGGCGCTCGTTGCTCTCGCGTATGCACGCCGCGGCGCATGGCGGCGCACCGAGGAGGGGAACGACGGAATGAGCGGGAAATAACCACATTCAACGTGAGTGTACGAGAGAGAAATAAGACACACCTGTTGAATTGGTGGAGGCGCAAGTCGGTTCCTTAGCGGAATACGGGTTATTTCGCTATCCCGTCACTGAGGAAATGGAGAATGGATGGAGCGGACGGCGGTAATAGTTATCTACCTAATTAATCCGAAGAATATTATTGGTAGACAAAAAAAGGAAGAAGACGACAATTAGCGCCGCGCTACGACGAACTACGAGGACGAGCGGGATACTACGAGTCCCGATCGTCATTCTTAGCCGGATAGTCTAATGGAATACACCGAGCATTTTTCTCTATAGTTAAAAGCAGTCGATATTATTTTTTTGTAGAAGTCGATCGCAGATATTCTGAGTTATCTGATTGTAGCCAAGCCGTTTATTTTCAAGAAGGTTCTTTTTTCGTTGCGGTAAGTGGGCTGCACGGCGACACGCTTATTTAATAAATCGAGTGAAGAGCCGGAGATTTCTTGCGTGCCGCGTATAGACCTCCTGCAAGTCTGTGCCGCCATATTACCTTGCCGCGAATTATATTCCGTTCGTATTAACTATTGGGAGTTGATCTATTGTTTTATACCGGAGATTTTAAGATTGTAGAGTCGGGTTAATTAATAGTACGACATTATCGGTAATCGGAAGATCTGGCCAACTTCGCTGAAGTTTAAATCGTAGAATTAATTGCGTTGGTTAAAGATTGAACCGGTGATCACCCGTAGTGATCAAAGGTGGAAATCGAGTTAATTTTGAAGTAATAAACCTGACCTCTAATTTAATCCACTTGAATTGTTGAGTTTTTTTTTATTTGTTAACCCTATAATTCAATAACTTGTTGCTATACGTATCCGAAGGAGACAAATTTCGTCGTTGGTTTCGCCACCTCCGTATTGGCGTTGGAGCCACGTCCGAGGAGTTGAACCGGGAAAATGATTTATTACTAGGTAAGACCTGGTGCCCAGAAAAATATAAATACGGTCTTCGCGGTCTAAAAAAAAATAAGCGAAAATTTAACTAAAAAATTTACTTAAAAATTTAGTTAATAAGGTAACTATTATCAGTTAAATTTTCAATTACAAGGATTCAAATTTTTCAGAATAATATTTAATTAAAAATTTGATTATTACTAACTATATTTTTAACTGAATATTTAAGTTAATGTTTTGTTGCCCTTAAAACAAAAGTGCAGTTGAAAATTCAGTTAATTAAATATTTAATTGAAAAAGTAACTATTATTAAGTAAATTTTTAATTATATAATTTGGTTATTATTAGCTATATTTTTAACTGAATATTTAACTGACTATTTAGTTGCAGTGGAAACAAAAATATAGTTAAAAATTTAATTAATACACCGATTACGAAATTTAATTATTATCACCGGAATATTTAATTAAGTATTAAATTGAAGATGCCAACGTGGTGACAACGTCGTGGCGACGTTAATTTAGCTGAAATATTTCACATTGATCTACAAAAACAATTGTTCGTTTAAATATCGGTTTGACTGTTTACCTCCTATTATTTTCGAGTTATATCCTTCGGCTATTCCTAACAGCATTCAGCGTTGCGGAAACGTTGTGCCAACATTAATTTAGCAACATTCCAAAGTTGTTATGAAAGTTGCGGCAGTGTTGGAGAAACGTTGCTGTAACGTGGGAAATTTCCGCTAATATTTTGTAAATTGCCGCGATGGGTGGAAACCAACGTTGAAACAACGTCTAAGTAACATTGAAGAGCAACGAACATTTCCCACGTGGCAACTTTCATAACGTTGGAATGTTGCTAAAATAACGTCGCCACAACGTTGTCACAACGTTGGCATCTTCACTTTAATACTTAATTAAATATTCCGGTAATAATAATTAAATTTCGTAAACGGTGTATTAATTAAATTTTTATCTATATTTTTGTTACCACTGCAACTAAATAGTTAGTTAAATATTCAGTTAAAAATATAGCTAATAATAATCAAATTTTTTATTAGATATTATTCTGAAAAATTTGAATCCTAGTAATTGAAAATTTAATTGATAATAGCTACCTTTTTAACTAAATTTTTAAGTAAATTTTTTAGTTAAATTTTCACTTATTTTTTTTCGACCGGGTTTACCGAATTGGACGGGCCATATGTATATATTGTAATAAAACTAATTAAAGAGGAATCAAGTAGCGTGGTTTACGGGCCACGTAAGTGAGGACCACTTTACAAAATGGCGCCCAACGTGTTCGGGTATTTACCGCGACGCAATTTGCGTTTTCTCTCGTATTTTTCTCGTTGCGCTACGTTTACAAAAAATGCCCCGTGTGCTGTGTGAGTGTATATTAATAATTTTATATTTTCTTTGTGAATCTGCCCATAATTATGTCACGTTTACCTCCAATATCTGTCCAATATTTGTCCAATATTGATAAATTACATAATATTGCATACACATACATATAATATTATATTATTTCTTCTACTGCACAAATATATAATTACTGGAAGTAATCCTTATTTTCAGCTATGGAAAACTTTATTTTCAGCATTACTGCTAGTAAGTAGTTCTACTTGTAGAAAATTTTATTTTTTTCAGTATTGGTGGTAAACTTCTTTTTCAGTTAATAATAGATTATATTTTCGGCAGATTTGGTAGTAAAATTAATTTCCCCTGGCGAAAATAATCGTATGATTAATCACGCGAATTATCGAGTGATTTATCAAGTGATTTATCGGCTGATTTATATTGAGTGATATATCACTTGACGATTTGGCGCTATTTATCACTTGATAAATCACTTGATATATCACTAAACCAAAATATTTAAGAAATGTGCAAATGACTATTCTAGAATCAAAATTCGATAATAAATAGTTCAAAAATTATGCAAGAAAAATGTTTAAATCATTATAAATGTGCGAATAAAAATAGAACTGTAAATTACGAATTCAATCCCAAATGTATATGGCAGATTCCATGTGAAGTGATCCAGTTAAAAAATAGAATTTTGATTTAATGTGTAGCTAAATTTTTAGACCTAAATTTCAATTAGTACCAGAGCTGTAACCAATCAAAAAATCGAGTTTTTTTTTTAAAAAATGACTTATTGGCCATTTTTATCACTTAATAACTCAAAATCTAACAATTTTTTCTTATATACATTAAATTTGAAAAAGTTTATAAATTTCAAGAAGAATCTGTTGAAACATTTTATTTATATTAGTTTAACACATTGAATATAGTTAAAATTAATAAAAACCTTTGGAGTAAAAAAAAGGGTTGTACGATCAAAAATATTTTATCCATCCAAGAATCGATGATTAGTAACCTTCAAAATGATGCAAAGTTTGCGTGCGGCAGAGCATTTCAGACAAAGTTATGGTGTTTTTAGGCAAATTTCTTAAAAAAAAGAGAGCGAATGCATTTTATGAAAAAAACAGAGTAACCGTATACTTGCATTCAAACAACATGGCACTATTATTCTTCAATAGTTCTAAAATATACTATTTAATGTTAGTTACTGATACTTTTCAATCTATAAGCTGCTTACAAACACAAAGCAGTAGGTATAAGCAGTTACACCTTTTATATATACTTGGATTTATTGGAATTTTAATAAGTTTCAGTTATTTATTCAATTATATAACAGGTATAACTGCTTATACCTACTATTCCCCCGCTCTCCCTCTATATCCTAATATTATATTATAAAGAAAAATTAAATAATTGTATTAAAATTTAATCATTTTCTTTTTGAGTGGGCAAAATAGTTCATTCCCCCACTCTCAAAAGCATTTTGCTCACTAGTGAGGGAATGTGGTATTTTGCCCACGCAAAACAGGCCTCGAAAATCGATTTCGCTCACCGCGTTAGGAAAAATATTATACGTCCACTTATTGAAAGCCTAAAAACATTCCTCAAAAACGTAGTTAAAAGGATTTTCATAATATTTCGAGAATTATATGTGTATATAATTCGGTCTCACCGAACGCAATACTTTTTTTTAAAGCAGCCTATTGTACTCTTTATCCACTATGGTTGGTAGAATTTCCCAGAGCACGGCCTTTTAAAAAAATTAAAGGCGTTTCGTCCTGGATCTCCAGCTTGGACTGCTCAGTAAGGAACTAGAGATCTTACCTTAGACGCATGTCGCAAGATGAACCGCGACGCCAGCAAGATGTTCTGTGGCTATATATACAGAAAAGAGACGACGATCTCTCCAACGAGTATAGAGATAGTCGTCTCCATCTGGTGGTGGGAAAAACCACCAGCCAGAGTGCGACGTATTAGACCGAGTCGCAAGTTATTTGAAACAAAATGAATTTATCGTTCGTAAATATCTATATGTGTATATAATTTTGTCTCGCCGAACGAGTGGGAAAAATATTTGAAAAGTATTTTCGTAAATGTTTTCGGAAAATCAATGATATATTGTAGCGAATGTTTATTAATCATTTACGCAAATGTTCCTGCAAATGTTTTTAAAATGTTATATTCATATTTTAGATAATTGTTTTTATTAATATGACCTTTCAAAAACATTTGGATAAACATTTCCATAAAAAATTATTTAACTTTTCGAACAATTTATTACAGGAACATTTTTAAGTCCTTATAAAAATCTTCTGACTTCATGTAAATTTTTCATAAAATGAAATGTTACCAAGTCATCTTAAAAACATTTATCAAAACTTTTAATGTTTCACACTTAAAAGGTTTTTGAGAACATTTTTTTAAATATTTTTAAAATGTTCTTTAAATCTTTTGAAAAAGATTAAATAATCAGATTAATTGACATTTTTTATATTATTAGGATGTTTTTAGGAGGTTACGAAATATATATTTGTTAAATCGTTTCCAGGAAGTTTTTTTATTATTAATATAATGTTTATAAGAGGTTTATGAAAACATTTCTGAAAAACATTTTTTTAAATCGTTTTGTGTTATGTGGGTACACATATTTTTAAAAATATGGACAATTTCATACAAGTTAAAATTTTTATGTACATATCAGTACCATATTAGAAGAACAATATATATTTAGTAATATATTGCAGCAATTTCATATTAATTTAACTAGACTTTCTGAAACGCCTACAAATATGTTTTCATTACCTTATTGTAACTGTTTGTGAATGTAGCATTGAGAATAGACTGAGAAATGATTGATCATGAAAGTTAAACAACATCGACTGCGGTTAATAAGTGGATGGGTGAATAACTAATATAAACCGAAAAATGTGTAGTACATTTTTTTATTTATTTTGTGTTTTTTTGATGTTTGTACCTCATTTTTTTTAGAGAATTATCTAAAAAAATTTATTTTATTTATTTTTTAGAGAAATCAGTACTGAATCAGCGTGAATGTTTTTAACAGGGTGTTGATTTGACATTGATTCTGAATTGATTGAATACTGAATTTTTAAGGGCACATTGCCTTTCTTCAAATGAATAATTTCAAAAGTGATACAGTACTGATTCCGTAATGATACAACATTGATTCATTACTGATTTTGTACTAATTCAGTAGGAAATCAGTTTTGCGTTTTGGTGACGACTTACTACAGAGTCCGTACTGATTTTGATCAATATCAGTAGCTATTATTTATTAATTCCATAATGATTTCATCACAGAATCAATACTGAATCAATAGGAGCTTTTTCCACGGGGATATAGATATATACATTTGGGATTAAATTCGTAATTTACAGTTCTATTTTTATTCGCACATTTATAATGATTTAAACATTTCTCTTGCATATTTTTTGAACTATTTATTATCGAATATTGATTCTAGCATAGTCATTTGCACATTTCTTAAATATTTTGGTTTAGTGATATATCAAGTGATTTATCAAGTGATAAATAGCGCCAAATCGTCAAGTGATCAAAGATGGTATAAATATTATTTTATTTAAAGAGCATAAAAAAGAGAGAAATTACTTTATTATTAGTTATGTAGAAATTAATTTTGCACAAATGAATTATTATTATTATTCTATAAAATTTTTTATCTACTTATATAAAGCACGGAAATGATAGACATTGTTTATTTAAAGAGAATAATAAAAAAGAAGTTTCCTTTTTATTAGTTTTGTGGAAATTAATAAAAACTTTTAATGGAGTTTAAGCAAAATATATAAAAGTTTAATTAAAAAAAATACAATGTATTACATGGTAAAAATACTTGTCGATTATTCCGCTTTGATTTCAGTACTTTCTATTGTAGAAACTTTTTATGGAGTTTAAGCAAAATATATAAATTTTAATTAAAATACAATGTATGTATCGTAAAAAATACTTGTCGATTATTCCGCTTTGATTTCAGTACTTTCTATTGCAGAAACTTTTTATGGAGTTTAAACAAAAAAAATATATATAAATATTTAATTAAAAATACTTGTTGCTTATGTCGATTTGATTTTTGCAGAAACTTCATAGAGTTTCAGCAAAAATAATATATAAATATTTAATTAAAGATACTTGTTGCTTATGTCGATTTGATTTCAGTATTTTCTATTGTAGAAACTCTATGAAGTTTAATCAAAATATAAGTAGAAATAGGATGGGAATAAGAATTAAAGATTTTTTATCAGGTAACATTTTTAAAAGTGTGATTGGAAACCATACTTGCGAATGTTGACACCTTCGTGGAAGGCGTTTTATATAAAGTACTGTCTAGAGGCACAAATTCTATGTGGAATATTTAATAATGAATAATAAAATTACTGAAAGTAAAACTCTAATCCTCTCCTAGGGGTTGTGGGACCTTGACGAAGTTCGGGTCAGGGAGGCTAGGACCCTATTAGGAGCAATCCCTTAGGGAACTTAAATCCCTGGTCCCGAGCGGGTGGAGAGGCTTAATTTCCGGGATTTTGGGGCTAAAGGCCCTGACTCTCCCGGCTGTCACGGATCGGGTATGGGTCCCGATGACTTGCCTGGATCTCCCTATTAGGAGCTCTCCTGGGCCGGCGCCGGGACTCTCTCTCTCTGCCCTGGAAGGATGCGGAGGATGGGGGGCGGAGGTCCGCTGTTACCCCAGCCTGACCTTGGCCTACCCCTTCTCTGGGTCCGATGAAGGGAGGGGAGCCCGATGAAGGGCGGACGGGGGTTCAGGGCTGACTTGTCCCCCTTATTTGAGGGGTCCAAGGAAGCTCAACGACTCCGTAGAGAACCAAAGAACAACCACCTATCTGGACGTGGTGGACCTGGATAGGTAGATACACCCCCCAATCTGAGTGTGTTAAGCGACCCGTGCTGAGCAGACTGGTTGGCCCCTGGGGGTAACTAGGGGTCGTTAACGGAGCCTTGGGGATACCGGGCGCCCTCCCCAAGTAATTAGCCTTACCCGTCGAAAGACATAATACGGCATGAGGCTCTGCCGGGGTTGACGATATTTCCTCCATACTCGTGGGACCAAAAATGGAGAAATTTTAAAAAAAACAAAACAAAAACAACAAAAGGGAGGTGGATCCGCCCCCGAAGGAAGCCGAGGCTCACGCCAACGCGACCCAAACCCCCGTAACCAATCCTCTGTCTCTGTCTCTAGAGGCTGGAAACCCTGGTACTTCGGCGCTAAGGGGTCCACTAGCCCATGAGACTGGAGATACCACAGCCAAGGAGGGACCTCAAATCCCCCAGATGGACTACTCGGCTCCTGAGGCTGTGATCTCTGGCTCTACAGAGCCAGAGGGTCTACGTGCCCCCGAACCTGGTAGTTCACACAGCCTTCCGGTGTTTGGCCCACATCTACCGACCAGGAAGTGTGGGGCCTACCGGAAGAAATTGAAAAAACTGAAGGCGGAGGCCGGCGAGGCCAACAAAGATGGCCCACCAAGTACAGTGTCGAACCAAACCCCAGCGATTACGAAGAGAAGGAAAGAGGCTAGAGACTCGCCCCTCGGAGCATCGCCGGGCAACAAAAGACACTGTGGCCCGCCGAGTTCACAGAAGGGACCAGGGGCTAGTGCTGAGCCCAAAGCCCCTCACAAAGGAGGACTTACGGCCGCACAAAGGTCCAACCCTCTCATGGTGGTCCTGACCGCTGAGAACTATCCTGAGGTGCCTCTCACCCAGGAGGATCTCGGCAAAGTCAGGGCCGCCTTTAGAGAGGTCTTGAGGACCACCCCACCGGCGCAATACCCGAGATTTGAATCATCGAGCTGCGTCGGGGGAGCTCTGGTCCTCGAGGCCTCGAACCAAATATCCAGGGAATGGCTGCTCTCCAAAGCGGCCTCCCTGATGCCCGCGGGGGTAGCTTTCAAGGCAGGAGGGACTGAGCTCCTCCAGAAAATGCTGAAGGCAGTGGTCTGGCTCCCTAAGCCAATAGAGGAGTCGGCCGTAGTGCTGCGACGCCTGGAGGTGTTCAACCCCTCCCTTAAAACATCATGCTGGAGAGCTATCAACCTCTCGGATGAATCAGGAAGGCAAGAGAGGGAGGACTCCTACCTCCGAATCTTTTTGCTGCCTAAGAGTCAAGTCAGGGCCCTTAAGGCCCTAGACTTTAGACCCTGGCTGGACCTGGGACGAGTTACATTTAAAGTGACTCAGAAAGGTCCGCCGGGGGAGGTGGTTGAGATGGAGGTGGAGAGCACATAATTGGCTCCTCCAACTCTGTCAATAAGCCAAATTAACTTGCACCATAGCAAAGGCGCCTCTGCAATATTGCAGAGAAGCATGGCTACGGTGCACACAGGCCTCTCGCTAATCCAAGAGCCTTGGATTGTGAAGGGGTCCAGCAAAGGACTAGGTAGCCTACAATGCTACAGAGACCCGACAGCAGACAGACCAAGGGCAGGCATTGTCTGCAAGGGACTAAATAGTGTCCCCCTTTGGGATTTCTGTACAAAAGATTTAATGGTGGTTTCCATTAACGTAAAGGAGATGGGTAGGCTTATCATTGCCTCAGCCTACTTTCCCTATGAAGACACCGATGTTCCGCCGAAGGAGGTTGTCAGGCTGATTAGCCACTGTCAGGAACATAACTGGCCAATCCTAATAGGATGTGTGCAAATGCGCATCATGAACTATGGGGTAGCTCAAATGTGAATAAGAGGGGATCCGCACTGGTGGACTATCTCGTCACCACGAAGCTGGACATTCTCAATACCGGAAGTAAACCTACTTTCCAAAATGCTGTAAGGGCGGAGGTCATTGATATTTCACTATGTTCCTCGGCCCTTTCTGACAGAATTAAAAGCTGGAGGGTCACGGACGAGACGACGCTGTCGGATCATGCTCAGATCGCCATGGAATTGGTGGGGGAGTGTGGTCCGCTGGAAGAGCTTCGGTTCCTCAGAAACCCCAGACATACCAATTGGGAGGGTTTCGGACGGGACCTGAAAAGGAACCTTGAGGACGTTCCAGGTGCTATAAGAGACATTCCCATGCTGGAGAAGGCAGCGCGGAAGCTGACTGAAGCACTCCGCCATGCCTTCGAGAATAACTGTCCACTAAGTAGGAGGAAGCCTAAAGGCCAAATCCGCTGGTGGTCAGGTAAACTAGAACTATTGAGAGGATCCATACGGAACCTTCTCAAAAAGGCCAGACAAGGGAAAATTCCTTGGAACACTTATAAAAAGGAAAGAGATCGGTACAGATCCGAAATTAGAAGAGCACAGAAGGAAAGCTGGGCCGCTTTCTGCGAGGAGATTGAAGGCGGAAACGAGGCTTAAAGACTGGACAAGATTCTGTCCAAGAACCCGGAAGCTGCCCTTGGCTCGCTCATGCTTCCAGATAATAAGTTCTCAACTTCTGACGAGTAGCCACTTCCCAGGCTTCTCGGAGCTAGGAACTGATAACAGGAAAATAATCGATTTCAGGAACAGATGGAAGGCGTCGCAGTGGCGCTGCCATCAAGACCTGGCAAAGGTTATTATCACTGAAGATAGGGTGAAATGGGCTATACGCTCCTTTCGGCCCTACAAATCCCCTGGTACGGATGAAATTTTTGTGGTTCCTCTTCAGAGGGCAGAGGATTGTATCCTAGGGCCGCTGATAAAGATCTTCAAAGCCAGCCTCGTTCTTGGTCACGTGCCTGTAGCGTGGCAGGGAGTGAGGGTGGTTTTCATCCCGAAAGCGGGAAGACAAAGTTACACCACACCGAAGGATTTTCGGCCTATCAGTCTGACCTCATTCATACTAAAGAGTTTGGAAAGGCTGGTAGATAGATTCTTAAGGGACGGGGTCTTGAAAAACAAGCCTCTGAACAAGGATCAACATGCCTACAGAGCAGGACACTCAACGGAGACCGCTCTATATAGGGCTAAGCAGCTCATCCATAAACAACTGGAATGTGGAGAATTCGCAGTGGCGGTTGCAATGGACTTAGAGGGGGCCTTCAACAATACGTCTCGGGGGGTCATCGAGTCAGCAATGATTGATCACGGAATTCCCGAGATGCTTGTTGAATGAACATGCCACATGCTAGGTAACCGCCTAGGGGGAAGACATTGGGAGCCAACTTCTATGGAGGCCTGCAAGACATGCCCATGGGCAAGGCGACTACTGTCCACCTCTTTGACAAGAAATACAGGATCAGTCTTCCTTCAAAAGAAGACTGGACATCTCAAAAGGCTCAACTTCCCGCATCTGGAGAGGTCTGGTATACAGACGGCTCAAAGAATGCGGGAGGCTCAGGAGCCGGTGTCTACAGAAGGAGGGATGGAAAAGACAGACCATACCGCTCGGAGCGTACACGACTGTGCACCAAGCGGAGCTGCTGGCCATCATCTACTGTACACACTGGGCGGCCTCCTACAAATCCAGGGAGCATCTGTATATCTGCTCGGCCAGTAGGAGTGCTTTAGAAGCCCTGGACGCACCTGTCAACAGATCCCAACTGGTGACGGAGTGTCACCATGCTCTGAATGAACTGGCTGGCTTCTGCTTTGTGACCTTACTATGGGTGCCAAGTCACATTGGCATCAGGGGAAACGAAGTGGCAGACAGACCTGTCAAACAAGCAAGCAGGGAACGGTTCATTAGACCGGAGCCAATTGTTGGCATCTGCAACTCGGAATTGGTAAAGATAGAGGCCTGGAAGAATGCGCCGGGCTGTCGTGTAGCAAAAAGCTTTATTAATCTCCAAACGCTAGGAGACTGGGCTTCCCAAATCTCCAAGTTAAGCAAGAGGAACGCAAGATTAGTGGCAGCTGTGAGAACTGGCCACGGCGCGTTACTTAAATACAGACATATGATAGGACTAAGCGAAAGTCCAACATGTAGATTCTGTAAATTAGAGGATGAGACAACATTGCATATCATCTGCAAGTGTCCAGCCCTCATGGAGAGAAGGAGAACCCATCTTGGGGAATTCCTTCTGCAGTGTATAGACTTTACGGCAGAGGACATTCCAAGAATAATTTCCTTCTGGAATAATATCTTTGAATGAGCCCACCGTATCAGAAGAACGCCAAGGGACTACCCATGCGCCCGGAGGCCTTTTAGGCCCGACTCTATCAATAATAATAATAATAATAAAAACTCTAATAAATATATAAATTGTAAATACATTTAATATTAAACTATAATATTGTTTAAATCAATTTTGTGGTATTTACAATATTTTTCAATTTTTCAACATTTTTACAAACTGTTTTGGAATAAAAGCAATCAAAAAATTTTAATTAAGTTTTTTTCTTACTTATTTTATACATTTAAAGTTGTGTACAAATGTTAGATCTAAGTATACAAGAAGTTGAAAATTCACCGACACTTGTGAAATCGACAGTTTCAATTTTGACATTATACTTATTCTAATTGTTTTAATGTTAATTTAATTACATTAAACAATTAAGTTTAACGTAATATACATTATAAACACTTAACAATAAGTATTTAAACAGTTTTTGAAAAATAAGCATTCAATAATTTTTATTTAATCTTACCTTACTTATTTTTCACATTGTAAGTTGTGTGCAAAATTTTAGACCTATATGAGCATTAGAAGTTGAAAAATTATGACCCACCCAAAAAAACACCGATCATGGAAAACTCGACAGAATCAATTTTTGACATTATACTTATTCTAATTGTTTTAATGTTAATGTAATTACATTAAACAATTAAGTTTAATGTCTATAATACACTTTAGTTTATAATACTCTATTTTTACTTAATAAGTAGTGGCCTCCAGATAGAAAATTAATTTAAATAAAATAAATTGCTATTGTAGAGATATACAGCGTAATAAGAATAAAATTTATCATGTCTTCATTTACATATTAAATTCAAGTAAAATAATAATTTTCTTTCTTTTGTCCTGTTACAGAGTACTGAAATTTTTTTTAACCTTTTTTTCTCGTCAAGAACGTTACAGAAGAAATTATAGAACCGAATTTTATTCTCTATTTTATTTTTGATATTAAGACAACAATTCTTTATATAACTGTTAACTACTTTCCCTTGATAAAAATAACGGAAAAAGAAGCTCCCCGAGACAAAATTAGTAGAAATTCTCCCTTGAAAAGAAAACTGGTAGAAAATCTCTTCTTTACAGGAAAATTGGTAGTAAAATTCTATTACAGATATTGGCGATAAACCTTACTATTTAAGAAGCAATAGTTAAAAGTAATTACATAAATCGCATCGTCGTATCTCCCAATCGTAGTTTTGCGATACTCATATGCACCATCGCAATTTGGATTTTTTTAATACAAAACTAGATAAGAGTTTGAAGAATCCTCTTACATATACATACGCTTTATTTATCGAGTAATCAATTAGAGACACTTGTAATAGTAGAATAGAAACAGCAGATATAACAGCTTACAGTACATTCGAACGAATAGGCAGAAACGACCCACATACTTTAATAGTTCTACTTGACTCACTTGGCCTACGAACTAGAGGAAGAAAAAGAACACTAGTCAGTCGTTTATTCCGAGCCGGACTCAGACAAACGGACGCGACAGTCCCATGGGATCCAGAAGTTGAGGAACGAGGGCTAGAGGCCCCAGTAACTACATTAGAATTTGAATCGGATGATTCAGAGGAACTGCTGGCATTACAACTAGAAGAAAGAAAAAAGAAAGAAAATATCGAGAAAGAAACTGAAAAATCAGATTTAATTAATTACATAAACAACGAACCATCAACAAGTGGAACATCGAAACACCAAAATTGGGATCTAACGATAATTCCAGTGACAATGCAAGAAATCATTGCGATCTCCACAACAACTCGCACAACACCAACAGTATCAATGGCCTCAACAATTGTAAGGAATACAACACTCAGAATGGTACCAGTACAGAGACGCATGATACAATCTACATCAGTGTCACAACGGATATTATTGTCAAGTTCAATCCAGCGACTGGTGATACCAAATGAAGTCCAACGATTGATAAACGAAAGTTTAAGACAAAATAATGTACAACAACATAGTATACAAAGAGTAAGCCCAGACTCCTCTCAACCATTCCTAAAGACTACATCACAAGATAGAACAAATCATAGACGAGAAGAAGAACACAGAAGTATTCAAACCACACCATATACACCGTTACACGAAGGAACTCATAGCTTATCCCCAGAAATAGAATCACAGAAGATAACGCAGAATCGTCTACTGTTAACTCGGATAGTGAATTAAAATTGGAAAATAATAGAGGACTCGAATATAACAGGAGCAATGGAAATAATGGTGAAAATAGGGAAAACTACGTTACTGACCTAAACTATGGGAACAGTTCCCACGTATATAATACGAGAACTGAGGATGATAGGAACTTAGACTGTATGAACAGAGGAGATATAACACAAAAAACGATTACAAGTAACAAGAGACTAGTAGACCCGATTCCATCCACCGGAAAAAGACTGCACCTGAAAAAGAAGACACGTCATAACAGATCAAAAAGATTCGATTCGAGGAGAAGAAAAAGATAACCCAAACGAGTTTTTAACTAGGTTATCCAACTTTAGAATGAACGTATTAATGTCAGATAGCCAATTCTTTAGAGGCCTCCCATGCATTTTCACCAAACGTGCTAGTAAATGGTTCGGTAACATACAAGATGAACTGAAACATAAAAAATATATTGCATGCATCAAACATATATTTTCTTACTTGAAGACGACACCTTCGATGAAAAGACAGATTGACGTAGACGTAAAAAAATTCAACCGTACAAAGACCTAGAGAAGTAGGGGAGAAGATACGAGGACTTGCTAGAACTAGACAAAAGGTTCAAATCACCTCCAACTCCCGAAAATTCGAAGATCCCGGAAGCGGTTGCCCCGGAGTACGTTAAATTAAATAAAGTGTCATCACTGGAGGAAAATTATATTGGAATAAATTATTAAACGTGTACTGTTCAAAAGGAGTCGTCGATGAAACAAAAAGCCAATAAAAAGGAAATAAAAAGAGAGGACAAAAGGAAGTGTGATACGTCAATACACGCAACCATCGAAGTACCAGATGGACAACAAAACCCAACGGTAGCAGAAGTTGCGACACCCCCAGAAGCCACAAATTTCGTACAGACTCCAAACACTAGACAACCACCCCAAAACTGGACTAGGTGATCCAATAACGGGACAAAACAAAATTTTGTGAATATCAGTACTTACAATAATGGGAATTATCCCAAAATCGGCAGTTATCATAATAATGTAATAGTAGCAATCCAAGGTACAATAATAGTGGAACGAATGTATACAGACATAACGACAATCAAAATAGGACTTAACCAAAATGGAATATGGAGAAATACCAATCAAGTAGCCGCGCCACAGAACTTGGGGGCAAGACCGAGAGTAACGGCTCATGCAGCACAAGGAAACAATACGCTACAAGACACCTTCGTCGGCGCTTGCTTGCACTGCAATAAAGTGGGTCATCGTGCATCGGAATGTCCAACAACCGTATGTTTTCTGTGCAAACAGGACACAGAGCAAACATGTGCCCGTGTTACGATATGAGGCTCAGCTCGCAGAATTTGCGACCTTACTATGTTGTTCTTATTGTATAACTATGTATAACTAAGAAATATAAACGATCTGACTTAATTGTTAATCACATACTATTGTTATTTTAAGTACAATATTACTTCAATAAATGTTAAACACTTTTATCTGCGTAGGCGAATAGATGGCAGTGTGTAGATCTTAAGCGACTAATATGAAATCGGTCTCAGATGCATATCTTGAATGCTGTAGGAGTGGGAGTGACTTGGGTCCACACACCAAACATCGACCAGTCGAGCACTTCTATTCTCGATAACGACCATGGGATATACCGCCTAAACCGATATTTATTATTATTTTTATTATTGTATGGTTACTCATATATACATATATATATATCAATTCAAGCACTGTGACGTAACTGTACGCTACTATTGGAGTTTACTAGACAACGACGACAGATATCAAAATTTTGATAAGAGCCCCACCCCCCCTAAAATTCATCGTTCTATACGATATGCATATTTGTTCCCACCTATACCATCCATTGTCACTATAGTTAACACGTATTCGTATATACAGTATACTAATGTATGTTCACCCTCGCGGTGGTTGGATAAATGATCAAAATTCTAGATCGCCCACTACAGAGACGAGCCACGCACATCCGCAGATGAGGTTGGCCCTGCTACGCAAACGTTCCAACACCAATAATAGTCGATACACCGACCATTTCTGGCAGATGAGAGTTCTATCAACGTTGATCGAGTGATACGTAACTAAACGAGGCGGCTGCCGATAAACGTTACCAGAGGGAGACGATAAGCTGCCGACGACCATCAAACATGCGACAGTCGGTAATATATTACCCACCGTCGATAAGGAGTGAAACTGTCTTACCGACATACGGCAAATCTTCCTGAAACAACTTCTCGATCATGAATAGCGTCGACTAGTACCATCTGAAGACTCTTACAATGCAACTGTTTATTTATAATTTTGTTTAAACATATAAAGGGGCAAGAACTATATGAATATTATTGAATAACACGTATTGCACAAATCGCAAGAAAAACCAGCGTTACTTATATACATACTTTTTATACTAATATACGCATGCTTATTATAAATGAATGTAATGTACCATTTAAAATTATTATAAATAAGAAAGGAATATTTCTAATCACAGGAAACATCAGTAAACAACACCGCGAAACACAAAAACGTCTCTATTTCGAAATTTAACTTAAGCGATCGACTCGAAATTTCATATACAACAGACTTTTGTAATAAAGATCCTTTTCCCCTCCCGATAATCAATAATATATTAACGAATATTGTAAAACCAACGAACATAGAACATTCTAGAAGCATATAGAGTAATTATACGACGTAGAAGCCAACGGAATAAATATCATGTATCCTTATAACACCCGGTGTTAGATATCATCGCCAGTTGCGATATTTTCGCGTAAAGTTTAAGTCAGCGTTTTCGCGCTTGACAACAACGGACCAATAAAAAGAGACCAACGCTTCTAGAACCTTCTATGTATCGTCACGCGCGACCAATCAGACTGAACTATCCCCGCCACGATGCTACTCACGAGCGCAGTGTGCTCGTCGACTCCCGCCAGTGCTCAGACTGCCTTGATACCAAACGGACGTGCAATCGCGCCACTCCGATAATCTTCGAACAGTCTTCTTCTATTAAGATACAAAGTATATTCTAATTTATACCGATAGTAAGCGGACGCGTTCTAATTACCGTTCCAGTCAATATTTCATTGTTAATATCGCTTAATTATACTTATTTA
The DNA here is from genome assembly GCA_026168455.1 of Theocolax elegans. Taxonomy (NCBI): domain Eukaryota; kingdom Metazoa; phylum Arthropoda; class Insecta; order Hymenoptera; family Cerocephalidae; genus Theocolax; species Theocolax elegans. The sequence continues at coordinate 56,269,782 of CM047425.1, forward strand.
TATTCGTACGTGCACGAGCACCCGCGACATAACGCGAAGAGTGTACACTAAAAATAAATAAATAATCGTACCACTTTATCAGATTAAAGTTGATTATCGAGTTATTTATTTCATCACTAATCTTTCCTTATATACATAGAAGGAACTAAGTGTTAATAAAAGTATAACGTCGAGGTAAAGTATATAATTTAAAAACACGGAAAGTAAATATACGTCGGATCATCGAGGAGGACAGGCTTTCCAATCACGAGAGAAACAAACTGCACTTTACACGAGGGTTTTGGCACTTCTGCCATCTTGTAAATTCACATAAATAAAGCTTTGCCACACGCTGCCTCATTAAGCTCAACGGAGGGTCACCACGCCTATCAATCATCGAGAATACGGGAGAAACGATTTAGTCCCTCCGAGCCACGAGACATCTAATCCCATCTCAAACTTACGAACTGCGTAAAGTCCGAAGGATTGACCAGTACGTTACATTGGTGACAGCGGAGGTGGGATTTTTCGTCTGAAAAAAAAATACAGAAACAAGGTAAATGCATTATCATTATTTCATATTTTGCAATTTTCTTACAAACATTTCTATAACTTTGGCATGATTGTATTCAAATACTTATTGATAAATTGCATGAATTTTACAATTTAAAATATAGAAGATCAAACGTATATAATATTAATAATTACTTATTTAATGCATGATTGTTATAATTTGAATGACCGCTAATTTTCTAATTTTGTTGTTCACACGGTCACGAAATTCATTTATTATTTTTATCGCACTGTTCTAAGAAATAATACGCGAGTGACGCACGAGTAAGACTCGAGTTACTTGATAACGCTTACACTGCACTCTTCGTGTTGCGACACTAACTTTTTATATCTCTATACATACTCTTTTATAACACTGCATAAGTCATATTATTTCATACATACAACTAACCCATTTTTATTCGACAAATTTTGTTTCCCATATTTCTCATAAACACATATTAAATTTTCATATCCAATTTATATTCGTTACTATTATTATCTTGTGTAGGTAAAACCCTGCCTTACCTACGCAACAGTTATCTACTGTCGGTAACTTACCGATCGTCGATGACAGTTACCCATAGCCGGTATCCGTCGGTAAGTGTTACCCACCAACAGTAATCGTCGGTATACTCACCTCACAGGGTAACCCTATATCATTAAATACCAGTAGCTTGCAATTACTTCATCTTCATTTTTCGACAATACGGTAGCCTTCTTTACCTTGCGGCTTTGTGACGTAACGATAATAATTCATTCAACCTATCATTGGCTTCGATTACTTTCAAGGCGTCAAGCGTTTGCGACATTCTAATTCAAATTATATTTTACGAATTTCTTTGTCCCCACATATTAATTTAAAATTTTATTATATATCAGCATTAAGAAACTAGTGCGACATTTCCCTCTTTTCTCCACATCCCAGCGTCATATTTAGGCTGCTAGACTGTTAACATTAGACACTCGTTACTCGACATATTTTAAAAAAAAAATAAACACGCGTTACTATGTCGGACTCCGAAGTCGAATATACAGTAGAGGATCTTAAACGGGAAAGAGCCGAAGTGAAAGAAAGAGAACACCGATTACGTCGATTGGAGGCAGCACTAATAGAGAAAGAGACAAAGATGCTCAACGAGGTTAAGGAAACGCAGCAAATAACGCTAGACGCTTTGCACGACGCTGAGCAAGCAAACGAACAGCTGACCCTCCAGCTGGCCGAGGAAAGACGACAACGAGTAGACAGAGGAAGGGAAATGACGACGCCAACCGACGCGCATCGATCAACGCTCACGACCTCGCCACGCACAATATTCGATACGTCTTGTGTAAAAGACCCAACGACGCCCAGTAAACCGTCAACGAACCCGCGAATTATACACAATGAACCGTATTCTGGACCACTTCTCCAACAAATGTCGGATATTAGAAGAGCTGTCGACGAACTCAGACAAAATAGAATGGCTAGGGATCCCAACAATGGAGGTCAAGCGGGAACTAATAACTTGTATGTACCGCCCAATGTTTACGTAAAAGAAGCTCTTCATGGAGTCCCAAGGTTCAATGGTACCAATCTTACGAAATTCGCACGCGCCTGCAAACGAGCAGTTAAATCGATCCCTCGTGCGTTAGAAGTAGAGATCGTCAAATTATTAAAGAATAAACTGGACGACCAACCTTATACGGCTGTGGACGGCATGGAATTCGATAATCTAGAAGAGTTCATCGACCGTTTAAAGGTAGTTTTTGCACCAACCGAGACAATGAATCATCTGAGAGGGAAGTTGGACTCTATTAAGCATCTTTACACCGAACCGCTGCTCAACTATATATCAAGGGTCACTGACATCAAAGATGCTATGCTGGATAGAAGAAGGTTTGACGTTAATGACGATCTCGACGCTCGTGAAATTTTAGAAATTGAATGAGAAGCTATCGAAGGATTTCGCGATGGATTACGTCCCGCATTTCGCAACCAACTTAAAGATCCGCGTCACCTAACCTACCAGGAAGTAGTCGATGACGCCATAGCCGTCGATAAACAAATGGAGAGAGATGAAATTAAACACGGAGGGAACAAAGCACGGAGTTTCGGCGAGCGCGACGAACGCAAAGATTTCGAACGAAACAACCACAGACGTCCGGTCAATACACACAGCATATTTCAAAATCGGGACCGGCAGAATTACAATAAATATCAAAGACAAGACGATAGAAATTTCAGAAGTCGAAGAAATTATGATAATTACTACTCAGGAAGATACGAGAGGAATTTAAACAGAGATTTTAGAGAACCGAGTAGTCGACAAGATGGACCAAAAGTAATGCCGACGTGTAATTATTGCAAAAACTACGGTCACGAGGTCAGCGAATGCAGGAAATTAAAGTGGCGAAATGACCAGGAAGATAAACTAAGAAACCAGGGAAACGAGAGCATGGCGGCGCAGAAGGGGCAAGCGCTGCCAAGTACATCCAGATGCCCCACAAACCAAGTGAGGATGCGCCAGTCTACATCGTCAAACTAAACAAGAGCACTAGTATACCGCACGTGGAGATAACCTCGGAGGATCTAAAGGAAAACCAAGTATATACAATGTTAGATTCGGGTGCACAACCGAACGTCATAAAGGAATCACAGCTGCGAGATCACGTAAAAATCAAAACGGAGAAGACTCCTATATTGATAGGAATAAGTGGAGCGGATATTTTCCCACTGGGAACATGTGAAATAAATTTATATGGAAAACTAAGTCACTTTGTCGTAGTAAAAGATACATTCCCACTTTTGGCTCCCGCGCTATTAGGCTCCATGTTCTTTGAAGATAGAAAGGCAAAGTTAGATTTCCAGGGAAATATGTTCATTTTTAAGAATCAAAAATTGGATTTTATTAATACCAATGGACCAACATTAATAAAACCATTTAGCAGCGTAATGGTAAAATTAACATTAGACAATCCGGATGAACACGAGTATGGTTATATACCGAAAATAGAATTCACCGATAATCGAATCAGAGCGGGGGACGTCGTTGTTACAAACGATAATGGATACGTTGACGTGGAATTTTTCAATGACGGCGACATAGAGGCTGAAATATTCCTAACCAATGTCACCTTACTTCCTCTAAGTAAGATGGATAATTACATGATGGATAACTACACCGGAAACAGCGAAAGATCCAACGAATCGGTACTTAAGGAGTGGCTAGACAAACTGGTTCCTCTCGAACCCGACTCACCTGCTCTTCCAAGTGGGATACCGTATTATTGTCAATCAACCTTAACTAACGCGCCATTGCAGACGCAATCAGTCGCAAGTGAAGAGAACGAGGATTACCTTGACATATGCGAGCGAGACCCGAACGTATGCTTAGTAGGCACGACATCGGAAAAACTTCAGGAAGTGAATCTTACGAATTTACAAGTAAATAGTCTTTTAGATACACAATTATTTAATGTTTACGTATCGGGAACCGAAAATTTGGAAACTATGGAGTGCAAAGATCCATTGATAGAAGACTACGAACAGGTTCGTCCGTATCTAGCACAGTCGTTTACGGATATAACAGGGATTATTGAAAATTACCGCTACCAAGATGCAGCGAAGAAGGATGGAAGGAAAGCCTTGTACAAAAATCAAGACCTTTTCGCATTGGACGAGAGAACCAGGAACAGAAGGATTCTGGAAGAAATTAATCAAGACCACTTAAATCCCGAATTACAGGATAGGCTGGGAAAGCTCATTGAGAACACAGGTAGCATATTTCATCTTAAAGGGGAATCTTTATCGTCGACTAAGTTGATACAGCACAAGATCGAAACATACGATGAAATACCACTCAATGTCAAGCAATATCCGATCCCACAGAAATTACAAGAGGTAGTCTACGAACAAGTTATTAAATTATTAGACACCGGTATTATAGAACGCAGTGATTCGCCGTACAATAATCCATTGTGGGTTGTCAAAAAACGTGACGATAACCAGGGAAACTCGCAGTGGAGGGTTGTAGTCGACTTTAGAAAACTGAACGAGAAGACGCGACCTTATCCCTTCCCGATTCCAAACATCACACACTTAGTTGAACAGTTAGGTGGCGCAAAATACTTCATCGTTGCCGACATGTATAGCGGATTCCATCAAATAGAAATTCGACCTGAAGATCGCGAGAAAACGGCCTTCTCTACTCCTTTTGGGCACTATCATTTTAAGCGAATGCCTTTCGGAATCTCTACTGCTCCGAGTACATTCCAGGAGCTTACCAACAAAGTTGTGGGTCAGAAGCCACTCACCATGGAAGGTAGAACAAGAGTCAAAGGTATGCTCGGTTACATTGACGACATAATCCTATTCGCTGAGACGCTCGATGAACTAGATCAAGTCTTTGTGGAATTGTCTAGTAATCTAAAGGAAGCCAATTTAAAACTGAATCCAAACAAGTGTCAATTTTATAAGGACAACGTAATTTTCTTGGGATATTCCGTAAGCGCTAGAGGATTGGAACCAAATCCGGAAAATATAAAAGCAATTGTCAACTACCCGATACCAAAAACACAGAAGAACATACGCCAATTCTTGGGAATTTGCGGATATTATAGGAACTTCATTCCCAACATGTCCAAACTAGCCAAACCTTTAACTAATTTGTTGAAGAAGGATCGTAAATTTGTATGGGGTAACGAACAGTCTGAAGCATTCGAAACTTTAAAACTAAAATTAGTAGAAGCACCCATACTTCAATACCCAGATTTTAATAAAAATTTCTATGTAACTACAGACGCATCGAACTATGCGATCGGTGGAGTTTTATCACAAAAAAGGGAATCAGCTGACCTTCCGATCGCCTACGCCAGCAAATCTCTCACGAATACGGAAACAAGATACAGCACGATCGAAAAAGAACTATTCGCAATGCTGTACTGTGCAAACCAATTCGAATACTTTCTAATCGGTAGGAAATTTATGTTTGTCACCGATCACAAACCACTCGTCTGGCTGCATCGTATAAAAGACTCCTCCTCTCGTCTCAAAAATTGGTATTTTAAATTAACGGAAAAATTTCAGTTTGAGGTAATTTACCAACCAGGAAAGACCAATTACGTAGCAGATGCTCTTTCCCGGAATCCTCCAGAGTTAGACCAGGTGAATATTATTGAAAAGAAATTTGAAGATGCGCACAATAACACACCCGACTTGTCACACAGAGAAACGCGACTAAGTACGAGTTCGTCTTCATCAATGGAGATATATTCCAAAGCAACATCTTCGAAACAGAAGACTATTCCTACGCCCCAACAAACTGATCACGCAGACGAACAAGACCCCCTAACTACTGTTATAGATCATGAACAACCAACGGTCGACGAAATTACGACATTAGAAGAACGGCTTAGTAAAAATTGCGATACGGGAGATACAAACACTGACAACTCGACTACTGGAGACTCGACTCAAAGTCATTCAGATCCATCCGACACAACGAATACACAAAACGAAACGACAGACATCATAGATCCCCCTGCAGTCGAATATGACGTAAATGCGCGAGAACAAAACCGACCATATATTTGTAAGAACATTATAGAAACGCGAGATTCATTTCTTTTAAATCGTGACAATATCATCTATTTCGTCACACAGAAAAACCAACCTCTTTGTACTGGAGCCAAACAACTATCAGATCGAGATGAGTTACCGGTAAACGATCACTTGACGCTAGGTAGGGCAAAAACCACGGAACGAAACGGTAAGGTGTTGATAGCCGCTCCTATCAAAGAAAATTTACACATTCGGGTTGATTATGACATTTTTGAAGAAGCAATCGCGTCGGTTCGTGATGTATGCCTATCAATGAATTTGAAATCTGTTCGATTATCTAAAACTTCGAATATCGATGATCTTTCGTGGACAGACATCGTGAACGTTTTAAAGAATAACTTTTCGGAAGATACTACAAAATTAATAATTTGCAATAATAAAACCCAAATACCGGACCCGGAATTAAGGGATTCAATAATAACAGATATTCACGGTGCTCCCACGAACGGTCATAAGGGTATCACGAAGACTTATAACCGGATCCGTCAAAATTACTATTGGCCTAATATGAAAGAAGATATTAAAAAATTAATAAGTAAATGTAGAATCTGTGAAACAAACAAGCTGGTTAGAAGGAAAGTCAGACAGCCAATGGTCTTAACTGACACTCCGGGTGAAGCGTTCGAGAAATTGGCCATGGACCTCGTCGGACCGTTGCCCGGAACCAAGAAAGACAATATTTACATCCTCACCATGCAGGATTTATTAACGAAATTTTGTATACTCGCCCCATTAAGGAATGCCACTTCCAGGGATATCGCCGATGCGCTACTGAAAAGGTTTATATTTGTACATGGTTCGCCAAGGGTAATTTTGACAGATCAGGCCGCGAATTTTACTTCGGCACTAATGAAGAACATAGCCAAATTATGTAAAATTAAAACAATAACCACAACAGCGTTCTATCCGCAGGCGAACGGTTCGATCGAGCGGATGCACCATTCGCTTGCGGAATGGTTAAAGAACTACATTACCAACGTAAGGGAATGGGATGAGTGGTGTGAATGCGCTGCTTTTCCATATAATACCAGTGTGCACGAAGCTACGAAGCTCACCCCATTCGAATGCGTTTACGGTAAAATCGCGCGTGTACCATCTGACAAACCAATTGTAACCGACCAGACGATCGGGACTTATAATGAATATATAGTTGATTTAAGATCAAAACTTAATGACATCCAGAAGGTTGCGGCGGAGAATTTACGTAATGCAAAGATTCGTTCAAAAGGATACTATGATAAACGCTTGAACCCATGTAACTTTAAGGTGGGTGACAGGGTAATGCTCCTAGTGGAGCCAAGGAAAGATAAATTCTCACCCCAACAATCTGGACCTCATAAAATTCTAGAATTACTACCGAATCACGATGTAAAAATTACTTATAAAAATGGCACACGCGTAGTACATTCAAATAAATTAAGGAAAACGAGACTTGACACAGAGTCTGAATTGCGCGATTCCGATATGACAACGTAGTTACTAACTCTAAGATTAAAATATATGCTTAACATATACACTTATTATAATATGAATAACATTAGATTTCCTTTGTGCAGGATGACCACTGCGGCGACTCTTATTAGGCTACTTATGGCACTGCAGCTGAGCATCATCTCTAACGCCATCACAACGTACGACTGCAAAACAACTCATCCCAATATAACAGTTATTTCACTGACGAAGGTGGACGACTGTGACATGACTAACCTAAAACCAAAAATCGAAGCGAAATATTTACAACTTTTGCAACGGACCGAATTTATGACAACCCAAACAGAACAATGTCTTGTAAAGGTCGAACAGAGCATCAAGTATTGTGGCATGCACTCACATGTCTCAGACGTGAAAGGAGGCGAATCGACGTTTATTCTACCGATTTCAAGGGAAGCATGTCACGATTTATTAAAATACGGACAACTAAAATACGGACAGACTCTCTTAGGCAATTTGGTAGCAAATAACACTAATAGGCGAACACTTACTGTGGCTGGAAATGTCGACCTCGAGGGTAACTGTAAAGGCACGACGTACGTGAGTAACAATTACGAATACTCTGATGTGGTTGTTACCGCCAAATTGGAAATCCGAGCGGACTTAGTGACTGGCACCGTGAACAGGGAACAGGACGTTATCCTATTGCCTTCAGGAACCCGGTGTAGGTTCTCTAAAACATTTTGCATCGATGCTGACGAAAAATATGTATTTTGGAACTATATACCCAGAACTTCTTGTAAATTTGACGAATACGCTATTCTCTACGAAGGACCAGGAATAAAAATCGACGATCCAGAAGGGAAGTCCCTAACCATGTACTTTAGTAATTCTACCGGAGAGACAGGATTCGGCTTGGCGAGAACGGAAGAGATAGACATTTGCGGGTATCGACTTATCAAAACCGACCAAACGAAATTGTACATTTTCGAAACGACGCCACACAGATCGTTCACGTCCATACGGAAACTAAACATACCCGACGTTTCCCTAGGGTTATATTTTAACAGCAAAATAGGAAACATAGGACGTCACATTGAGATGGAAACTAAATCACTATACATGGAGACGGTAATCAACAAGTGTAAACTCGAAAAAATGATAATGGAGAACGCCCTAGCGACAGTCTACGACAATCCGGACGATTTCGCGCTCAACATCATGAAAGCACCAGGGTATCTAGCCATTCCAGCGGGAGAAGCCGCATACATTGTGCATTGCAAGGCCATTACATGCAAAGTGAGACAGACTGACAAATGCTACTACGACATACCGGTTGACTGTGGAGGACAAGAATTATTTGCGAAACCCAAATCTAGAATACTGACTAAGATAGGATCTTACCGCGATTGTAACGCATTGCTACCGACTTTATTTGAAGTAGAAGGTCAGTGGTATAAAAGTATAAAAGGAATTCATGAAGTCACACAGCCTCAAATTCTAAAACCAGCAAAGACCTTATCTTGGAAAACTACGGACTTAGAAAAGATCATGAACGCCGGAATTTATACACAGGATGACATTGACTCGCTACACAAACATTCTATTTTTCCAGCAGAGAAGGGACCTATCCTCGAAAGTATAGCTAGAAGATTGAATGATAACACGGCAGGACAACGTTCCATCAATTACAGGAATCTCTTAACACCCGAAGAATTAGAGAACATGACCCAATCTACTCTAGCGAAATATTGGAATAAATTTCAGAAATTCGGGCAAATATCGGCCGGAATACTGATGATCATATTTCTAATACAAACTATAAAATTACTATTTGATACGTTCATACGGGGATATGCTATATACAAAGTGTTCGGATGGAGTACACGATTATTTGGAGCGATATTCGGGTCGTTGACTCACCTATTCCTGAACCTGTCAAGAACAACTCCACGCAGTACGGACGATACTGTAGACACACCAACCAGTCACGATACGGATGGACGACGTGTACGGAAAAATGACTCACTACATGACCTCGAACTACGATTACTACGACCAAACGCTACAAACGTTACTCGACGATAAACTAGACAAAGACTGTACGGGGTAACAAGAAGGAAAATATGGGGAAAGAAGAAACAGAAAAATTTATGGCGAGCCTCGCCTTGGAGAACAATCGCGACACTCTACGTGCGCCGCGCTTGTTACTTAAGGGTGGGGGTGTTACGATATGAGGCTCAGCTCGCAGAATTTGCGACCTTACTATGTTGTTCTTATTGTATAACTATGTATAACTAAGAAATATAAACGATCTGACTTAATTGTTAATCACATACTATTGTTATTTTAAGTACAATATTACTTCAATAAATGTTAAACACTTTTATCTGCGTAGGCGAATAGATGGCAGTGTGTAGATCTTAAGCGACTAATATGAAATCGGTCTCAGATGCATATCTTGAATGCTGTAGGAGTGGGAGTGACTTGGGTCCACACACCAAACATCGACCAGTCGAGCACTTCTATTCTCGATAACGACCATGGGATATACCGCCTAAACCGATATTTATTATTATTTTTATTATTGTATGGTTACTCATATATACATATATATATATCAATTCAAGCACTGTGACGTAACTGTACGCTACTATTGGAGTTTACTAGACAACGACGACAGATATCAAAATTTTGATAAGAGCCCCACCCCCCCTAAAATTCATCGTTCTATACGATATGCATATTTGTTCCCACCTATACCATCCATTGTCACTATAGTTAACACGTATTCGTATATACAGTATACTAATGTATGTTCACCCTCGCGGTGGTTGGATAAATGATCAAAATTCTAGATCGCCCACTACAGAGACGAGCCACGCACATCCGCAGATGAGGTTGGCCCTGCTACGCAAACGTTCCAACACCAATAATAGTCGATACACCGACCATTTCTGGCAGATGAGAGTTCTATCAACGTTGATCGAGTGATACGTAACTAAACGAGGCGGCTGCCGATAAACGTTACCAGAGGGAGACGATAAGCTGCCGACGACCATCAAACATGCGACAGTCGGTAATATATTACCCACCGTCGATAAGGAGTGAAACTGTCTTACCGACATACGGCAAATCTTCCTGAAACAACTTCTCGATCATGAATAGCGTCGACTAGTACCATCTGAAGACTCTTACAATGCAACTGTTTATTTATAATTTTGTTTAAACATATAAAGGGGCAAGAACTATATGAATATTATTGAATAACACGTATTGCACAAATCGCAAGAAAAACCAGCGTTACTTATATACATACTTTTTATACTAATATACGCATGCTTATTATAAATGAATGTAATGTACCATTTAAAATTATTATAAATAAGAAAGGAATATTTCTAATCACAGGAAACATCAGTAAACAACACCGCGAAACACAAAAACGTCTCTATTTCGAAATTTAACTTAAGCGATCGACTCGAAATTTCATATACAACAGACTTTTGTAATAAAGATCCTTTTCCCCTCCCGATAATCAATAATATATTAACGAATATTGTAAAACCAACGAACATAGAACATTCTAGAAGCATATAGAGTAATTATACGACGTAGAAGCCAACGGAATAAATATCATGTATCCTTATAACACCCGGTGTTAGATATCATCGCCAGTTGCGATATTTTCGCGTAAAGTTTAAGTCAGCGTTTTCGCGCTTGACAACAACGGACCAATAAAAAGAGACCAACGCTTCTAGAACCTTCTATGTATCGTCACGCGCGACCAATCAGACTGAACTATCCCCGCCACGATGCTACTCACGAGCGCAGTGTGCTCGTCGACTCCCGCCAGTGCTCAGACTGCCTTGATACCAAACGGACGTGCAATCGCGCCACTCCGATAATCTTCGAACAGTCTTCTTCTATTAAGATACAAAGTATATTCTAATTTATACCGATAGTAAGCGGACGCGTTCTAATTACCGTTCCAGTCAATATTTCATTGTTAATATCGCTTAATTATACTTATTTATATTCGTACGTGCACGAGCACCCGCGACATAACGCGAAGAGTGTACACTAAAAATAAATAAATAATCGTACCACTTTATCAGATTAAAGTTGATTATCGAGTTATTTATTTCATCACTAATCTTTCCTTATATACATAGAAGGAACTAAGTGTTAATAAAAGTATAACGTCGAGGTAAAGTATGTAATTTAAAAACACGGAAAGTAAATATACGTCGGATCATCGAGGAGGACAGGCTTTCCAATCACGAGAGAAACAAACTGCACTTTACACGAGGGTTTTGGCACTTCTGCCATCTTGTAAATTCACATAAATAAAGCTTTGCCACACGCTGCCTCATTAAGCTCAACGGAGGGTCACCACGCCTATCAATCATCGAGAATACGGGAGAAACGATTTAGTCCCTCCGAGCCACGAGACATCTAATCCCATCTCAAACTTACGAACTGCGTAAAGTCCGAAGGATTGACCAGTACGTTACACCCGAACCGTATGAGTCAACAAATCTTCGCATGCTAAGTTTGTGGACAACCAGGTTATACCTTTTTTAACTGTCCCAATTGCGCCCAATTAAGAAACAATTGGGGAAACGCCAATGCTGGGATAATACAGGGACCTGAATACCTCACGGCAGCTTCCTCAAGGGTCCCAACAATTCGGCAAGAGGCAGTAAAAGAAAAGAAGAAACAACACGAAAAATCATTTTTCGAAGAATTACAAGAAATATTAAAACACAAACCACAGAAAAAGAGGAAATTAACTGGACAGACAGGATGAATGAAGTAATAAAAAAAACAATGTGAGAAATTCGATGTCAGAATGGAAAAAGGGAAACGTTACCGGGTGTAATAATAGTATCATCTTGAAATCGTTTACCCCAGATAAAGAAGTAATAGAAATCTTCGAGGAAGAACAAAAAGCCGATTCCAATACCAAGCCAACATTATGCTTAGCAATAGAGGATCTACATGAACAGATCGACGCCTCCTATCTATAAAATTCTAACTCCAGCGTCAGTGCAAGATGAATCTACCTCAAAATATCGTGCAATATAATTCCATCTCGCATTATCGAGTAATATAATTCTAATTCAAAAATTTGCGCAATACAATGCCAACTGAAAAACGCTGGAAATATAATTCTAATTCGAAAATTTGTGCAATAAAATGCCTACTCGGATACGCGGGGAATGTAATGCCAATTCGGATGTGCATTTTATATAATTCTAGATCAATTTGAAAATAACGCAATGCCAATTAATTTTTAGAGTAATGCACTTCCAAATTAGCTATTACTTTAATTAATGAAATTGTTTTTAGTAAGAAGCTATATTTAATATATTTAACAAATGGGACGGTAGCAGCTTGATTGTCAGCTAGGTGCATTGAGCCACAGATTATACTCAGTTCTCAGTGTCTATATTATGCACTTCGCAAATCGTAATGTTTTTTAAAATGTTTGGAATCAATTTTTTTAAAACATGATGCAAAGGTAGTAAAAAGAAGCTTTAAAATATAATATTTTATTTTTATATCCTAATTTATTGTTTGCCTATAGAATTGCAAAAACAATCTTGATAGCATTATTACTAGTGCGTATGACGTATTGATTTAGTTAACATTTTATTTGCTTATTATGCCAGTATTATACTTATTTCAAAATAAATTTAATTATCAAAATAAATGTTGCCTGAAAAATTATGTAACAATATGTTATGTCCCAAGTTACGTTTATTTAAGCTAATAAAAATTTAATGATTTTACCTATATCAAATGCAAACTTCTTACAGGAAGTTCGAATGTTGAATTATCCAGTCAAGTAGATTTTATAAATTTTATATTTTTATTCAAGGTATGTAAGTTGACAAACAATTACTACTTTACTATTAAACCACGGATTTTATCGGTCTTTATATCGCTCAATCAGTCGATATCGTAAATATAGTTAGTGTGTAGAATAACGAATATTTCTTGAGTCTTTGAGAAATTAAGAGGGACTGTGACCGCAGTGATTTTAGGGCTAACAACCGAAAAAATTGATTTTTAGGTAAACCGAGGTTTGTATACTGACCAAATATGCAAAGTAATGAATTTTATTATAGCATTAGCAATGTACCCACTCAGTCTGGAGATTGCATGAGCTATATTTTAAACAATCGTTATCAACAACGAACTGAAACTACTACTTTTGCTATTTCGACCTCGTTGTCGAAAAAAACCGTGTTCACACTGCGGGGGGTAAAATTATTATCCCATAGCACGCGTTTGCTGCTCTCGCCATGGCTCAGGAGGCTATACGCGTCTGTTATACTATCGACCATCTAAAGTCTAATAAACGTTTCTACGCTGATCTCAAAATTTGTAAATAGTTTACAAAATTTTTTTTGTAATTCCGCCTAGTTTAAAATAATTTAGAGTAACCAAAAATATTATATTTCAATATTAGTGCAAAACTGTTGATTTTCGAATGAGTGCGAGTATATCGCCCGACAGAAAATCATCTTTCGCATGTGTATCGAACAGTACTTTTCGATACCGAATGCGGAAATGCGATTTTTTAAAAAATCTTATTTTCCCAACACTATATTGAAAATGTTCTTTTTTTCACTGGAATCCGTCTCAATCAAAATTTAAGCAGGTTGTTGACGCAATTTTTTTGGGACAAGTTTACATACCGAACATCTTGCGTTGCACCATTCATTATTGATGTTCTTTACTTGCATTTTTTTAGAATTTTGTATATAATGGTTCATATCTTGAAAATAGACTCAGATAGGTCCCAGTATGCTATTAAAAGTATTTCGGAATCGGATAAAAAGATAAAAAGTTAGAAACAATGAATTGTAAAAGTTTCTCTAGATTTTGAGATTCCTATGAACAGCTATAATGTACATGTTACATTGACAAAGATTTATTTTATTATACTTAAGTAAGTAATACCTTACATCTACTCATCCCGAGATCGGGTATATTTTGATGCAATAAGTGGAAGCAAAACAAACATTTATAACAATTAAACAAAATATTCTACAAATTTTGCACGCATCAATAAACATTTCACAAAATAAGAACTTTTGAAACATTTATTGGATTTAGCTTTGCTTTCCCAGTCTTTAAACATCAGATTTTGCAGCACTTTGTCATGTGTAAAAATGAACCGAGACTACCACTTTTGCATTACTTTTCCATTCAATGACAACAAAATGCGTTTTTTTCCTGATTAATTTTGCACGGAGAAGAGAATTTCATTTTTCTAAAATTGATTAATTCCAATTGTAACGGATAAGCAGCTATGCCAAAAAAGCTCTGGTGAAGAGAATTTTCAGTTTTGGGTTTTTAATGTAGTAGACAGGTAGTTCAAACCAAATAACTAGAAAAAGAGAATTTTGATTTTAAAATTTTATTTTTGGCTAGCAAAAAACGCTCGCTTCGCTCGCGATTAAAACAAGGTTTGGGTCACAATATTGAAAAAAATACAATATCGAAAGAAAATGTAATAGAAGAATCTCAAAATTATAAAGAAGAATTAAAAACAAAGATACTGTAGAAATAAGTATAGACAGAAAACAAAAACAAGAAATAGTCAACAAAAATTATATTGAAGACAAAAATATTAATATATTAAAACATGGTATTAAAATAAAAAATATCCAGGAAATCCCGTAATTAGTGGAGTCTTTCTGAAATATTTCAACAATTCCCAAAATTTCTAGGAAATCCTGTAACTTGTAGCGTCATCCCGAAATAACTCATAAATTCCCGAAATATCCTGGAAATTCCACACTTAGTGGAGACATTTCGAAAAACCTCAGAAATTCCCGAAAGATCCAGGAAATCCCGTAATTGGTAGAGTCATCACGAATTTCCTCAGATATTCCCGAAATATCAAGGAAATCCCGTAATTAGTAGCGTCTTTCCAAAATATCTCAGAAATTTTCGAAATATCCTGGAAATCCCGTAATTAGTAGAGTTATCCAGAAATACCTCAGAAATTCCCCAAATATCCAGGAAATCCCTTAATTTGTAGAGTCATCCAAAAATACCACAGAAATTCTCGAAATATCCAGGAAATACCATAATTAGTGGAGTTTTTTTTAAAGTACCTCAGCAATTACCGAAAGATCCAGGAAATCTCGTAATTGGTAAAATCGTCACGAAATTCCTCAGATATTCCCGAAATATCCAGAAAATCCCGTAATTAGTGGAGTCTTTCTGAAATATTTCAGAAATTCCCGAAATATCCAGGAAATCCCTAATTTGTAGAGTTATCCAGAAATACCTCAGAAATTCCCGAAATATCCAGGAAATCCCGTAATTAGTAGCGTCATCCCGAAATAAATCAGAAATTTCCGAAATATCCAGGAAATACCACAATTAGTGGAGACATTTCGAAATACCTCAGAAATTCCCGAAATATCCAGGAAATCCCTTAATTTGTAGAGTTATCCAGAAATTCTTCAGAAATTCCCGAAATATCCTGGAAATTCCGTTATTATTGGTCATCCCGAATTTTTCAGAAAGTCTCGAAATTTCCAGGAAATCTCGTAATTGGTAAAATCGTCACGACATTCCTCAGATATTCCCGAAATATCCAGAAAATCCCGTAATTAGTGGAGTCTTTCTGAAATATTTCAGAAATTCCCGAAATATCCAGGAAATCCCTTAATTTGTAGAGTTATCCAGAAATACCTCAGAAATTCCCGAAATATCCAGGAAATCCCGTAATTAGTAGCGTCATCCCGAAATAAATCAGAAATTTCCGAAATATTCAGGAAATACCACAATTAGTGGAGACATTTCGAAATACCTCAGAAATTCCCGAAATATCCAGGAAATCCCTTAATTTGTAGAGTTATCCAGAAATTCTTCAGAAATTCCCGAAATATCCTGGAAATTCCGTTATTATTGGTCATCCCGAATTTTTTCAGAAAGTCTCGAAATTTCCAGGAAATCTCGTAATTGGTAAAATCGTCACGACATTCCTCAGATATTCCCGAAATATCCAGAAAATCCCGTAATTAGTGGAGTCTTTCTGAAATATTTCAGAAATTCCCGAAAGATCCAGGAAATCCCGTAATTAGTAGAGTTATCCAGAAATACCTCAGAAATTCCCGAAATATCCAGGAAATCCCGTAATTAGTAGCGTCATCCCGAAATAAATCAGAAATTTCCGAAATATTCAGGAAATACCACAATTAGTGGAGACATTTCGAAATACCTCAGAAATTCCCGAAATATCCAGGAAATCTCTTAATTTGTAGAGTTATCCAGAAATTCTTCAGAAATTCCCGAAATATCCTGGAAATTCCGTTATTATTGGTCATCCCGAATTTTTTCAGAAAGTCTCGAAATTTCCAGGAAATCTCGTAATTGGTAAAATCGTCACGACATTCCTCAGATATTCCCGAAATATCCAGAAAATCCCGTAATTAGTGGAGTCTTTCTGAAATATTTCAGAAATTCCCGAAATATCCAGGAAATCCCTTAATTTGTAGAGTTATCCAGAAATACCTCAGAAATTCCCGAAATATCCAGGAAATCCCGTAATTAGTAGCGTCATCCCGAAATAAATCAGAAATTTCCGAAATATTCAGGAAATACCACAATTAGTGGAGACATTTCGAAATACCTCAGAAATTCCCGAAATATCCAGGAAATCTCTTAATTTGTAGAGTTATCCAGAAATTCCTCAGAAATTCCCGAAATATCCAGGAAATCCCGTAATTAGTTGAGTCACTCAGAAATATTTCAGTAATTCCCAAAATATACAGGAAATTCCGTAATTAGTAGATTCATCCCGAATTTCCACAGAAATCCGCGTAATATCCAGGAAATCCCGTAATAGGTAGAATCATCCCGAAATACCTCGGAATTCCCAAAAGATCCAGGAAATCCCGTAATTGGTAGATTCATCCCGAATTTCCTCAGATATTCCCGAAATATCCAGGAAATACCATAATTAGTGGAGTCTTTCTGATATATTTCAAAAATTCCCGAAATATCCTGGAAATCCCGTAATTAGTAGAGTGATCCAGATATACCTCAGAAATTCCCGAAATATCCAGGAAATTCCGTAATTAGTGGAGTCTTTCTGAAATATTTCAGAAATTCCCGAAATATCCAGGAAATTCCGTAATTAGTAGCGTCATCTCGCAATACCTCAGGAATTCCCGAAAGATCCAGGAAATCCCGTATTTGGTAGAGTCATCACGATATTCCTCAGATGTTTCCGAAATATCCAGAAAATCCCGTAATTAGTAGCGTCATCCCAAAATACCTCAGGAATTCCCGAAAGATCGAGGAAATCCCGTAATTGGTAGAGTCATCACGAATTTCCTCAGATATTCGCGAAATATCCAGGATATCCCGTAATTAGTGGAGTCTTTCTGAAATATTTCAGAAATTCCCGAAATATCCAGGAAACCCCGTAATTAGTCGACTCATCCCGTATTTTTCCAGAAATTCCCGAAATATCCAGAAATTCCCGTAATTAGTAGCGTCATCCCAAAATACCTCAGGAATTCCCGAAAGATCGAGGAAATCCCGTAATTGGTAGAGTCATCACGAATTTCCTCAGATATTCGCGAAATATCCAGGATATCCCGTAATTAGTGGAGTCTTTCTGAAATATTTCAGAAATTCCCGAAATATCCAGGAAATCCTGTAATTAGTCGACTCATCCCGAATTTCCTCCGAAATTCCCGAAAGATCTAGGAACTGTTTGTCATAATTCCAGGGACACATAAAGTCTAAAAAAGATATTGTTTATTTATATAATTATTTACAGTAAAATGGGAATTCACAGAAAAATGCTTATTTTAGATATATTTCTAAATATAATTTGTTATTAATATTACAAATAATATATATTTATTATAATTTTTGAATACATACAATTTATACCTGGCACCACGACAATTAATTGTTGACAACAAAATTAATTATCGGTTGTGCAATTGTAATAATTAATGGTAAAATGTATGTATAAAAAGTTGTACGTACGGTCGTACGTACGTACGCGGACTACTGAAACTTCCAAGCCAAAAAACTAATAAAAAACGACTCTTTAATAAATTTGTAATAGTGGTAAATTTATCCTCGTATGAATGCGATCACAATGGACTCATAAAAAATGACATTCTCTAAATATTTTTTACAGTATAAGGGGTTTTTTACAGAAAAATTCACAATTTCACTTATAAAATTTTAATATTATGCAGATGTAGATAGACAATTAATATCCAACTTCTCAAAAAAAGTATTAATTTTTTCTTTTCTTAGATTTCAATATTTAATTTTGCTCGAGTTAACTAACAGTAATTAATTTATTAATCTATTTGTGATTCAATCACGATAATAATTCGTATTGTAATCGATTACTACAGTTTGAAATTGAATTTGAAATACAAAAAAATAAAAATATTTTTATTAAATATAATTATTAACAAGTAAGTATCAACAATGAAATAAATTATAACAACAAACTTAATTTATCGATAATTTAACCTAAAGCCATAATCTCTATTTTTTATTTTAATTCTATTCCTTTATCTTCTTCTACTTACTCTTCTACTTCTTCTTCTTCTTTATTTACACTATCAGTATTTGTAGTTGTTTTATAGGAATGATAATGAAAGTGATATTTCGGAGGTACAATATTATTATTACAAAGGGTTAGAAGGTCTTTTAATTTTGCTGCAGGGATCGTCTGAGTACTAGTATATGCATTTTTTAGAATATAGTTTTCCACTTTCACGTTTTTCTTTTCTTTTCTTGTAATAAGCACTTCGAAGTCGCTTTCAAAAGCAGTTCTGAACTGTAGTTTATTTACCTCATCCTTTGTTACGAAGACTTGCTTTATTTTGGAAATCGCCAATGAGATGTTCGTTTTTTTATTTTTATTTATTGACGTTCTATTCCAATTTTGTAATGCTGCTAAACATTTAAAATCATAAATTTTGTCATAAGTTACTTTTATAACTCTATAATGAGGTTGGGTTTGTTTGGCATTTTGAATGATTTTGCACCATTCATTGGGAGTATATATTTTCCGTCCTCTTGCGTATCTCTCTATCGTTGCATGCACTGAGTCTCCCTCGTTTTGAGTGTGTCCAGTTTCTAAGAATGAACGTTTGATATAAACCTTGTACTTGCAAGCTGCAAAAACAAGCATTGAAAAAACTGTCTTGTTTCTATTTTGTCCAGGACAATTATCCGCCCACAGTAAAAAATTAGTAGTGCCTGCTAGAGATTTTTCCTCGATAAAATTTAGCAAACAGCTTGCAACTTCATTCGATCCCTTTCCAACATCACATTTACTCCAAACGTAGCAATAAGCTTCATGACGTACGATGTCGTAGATAGTAAAATTATAAACATTCACCTTTCGCTTGTAGTATAAGCAACTGGCCTCAGTTTTGGGAGTACTAAGTACCTTCTGGAAATCGAAACAAGACATACTAAAGCTGCTATCTGTTTTTGCCATTATTTGATCTTGTTTTTTTTATTTTTCTAGCCATTTCTTTATTTTTCATATGTTCATTGTGATCATTTTCTAATTTTGTTTTATCAGTAGCGTTTTTGTAGGATTCGCACTTATCACACCGATCCTTTTTGGGTTTAAAAAAATCAATGTTAAATCTTGTATTGAAAATATCGTTATAATAATGTTTTGTAGCTACAGATTTTTTGTTTTCCTCTGCCCACTCTACATACATCAAGTACATTTTACTAAGAGTTAACGTTTCTTCTAAATACTCACGTCTCGAATCTTTTCGTGTGTAGTGAGATTCAACTCTTGGAAATAAATTTATGTGCTCAATAACACTGTCAGTTTTACTTTCGCATTTAGATGTTTTATTACTTTTCGATTTTCCGCGATTGTCTGATAAATTATGATTGACACTTTTAATATTTTTTGTATACAGTGTTAACTATCTGTTTACTTATGTCTAATGTATTCAAAAACATCAATTGACACACTGACACAATTTGATTTCTAAAAACAATTGTATAACTCCGGCTAACAGTTCTTGTTGATTCATTTTCCTTGTCTTCATTGTTTACGGATTTTTCACTGACGTGTCTCAGAATAAAATCATATTTTCGCCCGTGATCTTCAATGCTCCAATATTGATCAAAAAAGGATTGTCATGCTGCTTCACTTATTTTAGATTCGCATTTAAATCTACATCCAGGACCGCAGCCTCGTTTCATTTTGCGAGCAGGCATTAATTTATTTGTATATAAAGAAGTATATTCGAGGCCTAAATTTACAGCTTTTTTAGTCACATTTTTTCCCCAACTTTCAGGATTACACAATCTCTTTCTTGTAACCTGACTTTTATCTGTAGATTTTCTTTTAATATTTTTCTCGGAATTTACTAAATTGTTTTCTGCCTTTTCGATGAAGGAGATAGCATCATTTTTAATCGTGCTTCCAGCTAATGAATCGTTATCATTCTCATCTGACGTATAATAAACTTCTTTATTAATACAGATTATATTTTCAGAACTAATTTCTTCTTGGATTCCCAAGGCTTCAGGTTCTGATTGATTTTAGAAAAAGAATAAAGTTAGAAAGAAAGATCAATAGATTTTGTTTCTACATAACATAATGGTCAAATTATTATAAAACAGACGTATTTAAGATTGTGAGTCTCAAGTTGAATTTTTTTAAAGAGCTTTAAATTAATTTCATTTAAATACTAATTTTCATTGTATAGTACATTAAGGTGGTCCTATGAATACAAATTGTTTTTGTTTATTAGCGTAATATATAAAAGTAATTGAACAATGAATTAATAAAACATTTGATTTTTTTGTCTGATTTCACCATAGCACCATCTTAATTTGCTCACATTAGTAGGACGTCAGACCCAAATTACAGGGATCTACATCTTTTAACATAAAAATTAGACTTAAAATATTGAATTGAAAATCTGAAAAGATTCATTAGGGTAGCTTAAGGGGATGTCAAAAACAAAAGCTAAGGCATGACGTTTTGATATAAGAAAAAATCAATTTTTCTGATAATAATTGAATAAATAATTTTTTGTCGGTAATTATTAGTCAAAAGAGGCATGAGATTATAACGCAAAAATCATAATTAATTGTCGATTTAAAAACTGGAATAATTTGGGTACACTATTGAAAACACGTCTGAGGGCATGGCGTTAAGGATTTTGTTCCAAAAATTAATTCTTTTGTTTGTAAAAAACATTAAAAATTGCCATTTTCTGAGTACAAGGAAAACAGTACGAAATAGTACATTACGATACTTGTTCGAAAAAATATAACACGAGACGAGAATCTCTTTTTCGTACTTATATTGTACAGTATTTTTCCATACAACACGTGGGAAGCTCGATTTTAAGCACGCTTTTTTTGTTGAGAGTGCGAGAAGTCGCGCTTCCCGCATGAGTATCGAAAATGTAATCAACCTAATAACTTTTAACTTTACCTTTAGACATTCTGGATGAATTACAAGCAGAATCACTTAAATGAATAATTGAACTCGTCGGATTATTGCAATTACTGGAAAGAGATTCTTGAGACAAATATGTAATGCTGCTTTTAATTGGATTGATCTCAGTAACATCAATATTATTCAAAGTATTATAATAGACACTAGCTTCTTCATCTACTACAATATATTGCATTTGTCCATATTAAACAAAACTAGGTTGTTTTTCGAATCTACACAAATAACAATCAAAATTGTTAATTTTGTACGGCATTATTACTAATAGAAACATGTATACTAATTTAAAATACAGATTTATCTATGAATTGTTGAAACAATACTATTTTACATGGAAATCCACACGATACGAATTAAATTATTAATATTGTATATGGGCTATTTCACGTCAAGTGGTACGGTGAAAATTTCAATTTGCACCAAATCTTGGGTACAGGCTAGAAATGTTTTGCAAAGTACAGAAACAAGATTTTAAGTCTCCAAATTAATTAGCCTAAAACTTACATTAACCTTAAAAAATGATATTTTTTCCATTTTTGTCATTAATAGGCCATTTATCACAAACACTATTAATTTTTTTGAAAAAATATTAGATACAACTTTTGTTCAAAATAATCTCTAGGACTTATCTATTCAGGTTACGATTCTTAATTTTAAAATCTCTAAGAGATAGAACACACGGAAATATTGATTATAAAAAAAGGCGACCACGCCACAATTGATTTTGACCTAACACCGCTCATAAGATCACATTTTTCAAGAGCTTTCGAATGTCGGTGGTTAGATTATTGGCCAAGGCCACTGGTGAAAGTTATGCTTTAAAATACAAGAAATTTGGCGATTTTATGAGGTTTATGAGGCATATTTTTCACCAGTGGCCTTGGCCAATAATCTAACCACCGCCATTCGAAAGCTCTTGAAAAATGTGATCTTTTGAGCGGCGTCAGATCAAAATCAATTGTGGCGTGGTCGCCTTTTTTTGATGATCAATATTTCCGGGTATACTATCTCTCGGAGGCTTTAAAATTAAGAATTTATTTTGAAATAAGTATAATACTGGCATAATAAGCAAATAAAATGTTAACTAAATCAATACGTCATACGCACTAGTAATAATGCTATCAAGATTGTTTTTGCAATTCTATAGGCAAACAATAAATTAGGTTATAAAAATAAAATATTATATTTTAAAGCTTCTTTTTACTACCTTTGCATCATGTTTTAAAAAAATTGATTCCAAACATTTTAAAAAACATTACGATGTGCGTGCATAATATAGACACTGAGAACTGAGTATAATCTGTGGCTCAATGCACCTAGCTGACAATCAAGCTGCTACCGTCCCCTTTGTTAAATATTTTAAATATAGCTTCTTACTAAAAACAATTTCATTAATTAAAGTAATAGCTAATTTGGAAGTGCATTACTCTAAAAATTAATTGGCATTGCGTTATTTTCAAATTGATCTAGAATTATATAAAATGCACATCCGAATTGGCATTACATTCCCCGCGTATCCGAGTAGGCAATTTATTGCACAAATTTTCGAATTAGAATTATATTTCCAGCGTTTCTCAGTTGGCATTGTATTGCGCAAATTTTTGAATTAGAATTATATTACTCGATAATGCGAGATGGAATTATATTGCACGATATTTTGAGGTAGATTCATCTTGCATTGACGCTGGAGTTAGAATTTTATTGATAGGAGGCGAGATATATGGTAACGAGGATACCCAATAACCTTATACTATAGATAAGGCCGGTATATTACAGAAGAATACTGCAGGCTCTATAGATATATTGACAAAACAGGATACCTCAAAACAATCTGTCAATACATCCCAAAACGCTAGAAGAGAGATTAAGCTAGACTGGACGGAATGGCGAAAAATCGAAGGCAAGAGTAGAATCAATGATAAAAATAATGGTAATAAAAATATTAGAAATAATGATGATAAAAACTGTGAAAATAGCACGGATGAAAATGGTAGAAATAAAAATACAGAAGTAATAGAAGAAAAAGATAGAGCAGACAATGACGAAAAAGATAGAAGCAATGGTAGTAAAATAGGTAACAATGAAAACAAGGTAGATGTTAACCTTAATCAAACTAAGAAAAATATAGTAAAAGAAGAAATTGAAGTAATTGAACAAAATGTAGCGCAAGCCAGTCTGGAAAATAGAGGTTTCGTTCGATTAAACATTGCAGGACATACGTTTAGAGGATTACTTGACTCAGGAGCCATGATTTTAGTAGCAGGACCTAAAGTAATTGAAAAATTCAAGAATAAGCTGTTACCTTCAAATTCCTACGTCAAAAACGCCCATGGTGGAATAAGTAAATCCTTAGGGACATTGAAGTTAAATTTGGAAGTAGACGGACATGTAGATACGTTAAAACTCAAAGTCCAGCAAATACTCGAACACGATATCGTGCTGGGGAAAGACTTCTACGTAAAATGGGACGTGGACGAAAGACCCAAACATGGACTATGGCGTGAACATGAAGGTCTCTGACATAAAACGTATGGAGGTAAAGATACAGCGGAAGATCCAGTCATTTTTGCAGAATGTAATGTCATATCTGAAGTCACAAGTCCTCAACGACATAAAGTAGATAAATTAATATCAAAGATATTACCGACACCGTCGAGAACTCCAGGAATGACGGATATGATAAAACATCATATAGCAGTGATACCTGGATCCCTACCTGTTCGCCATAAACTACGCAGAATGTCACCAGCAATGGTTCAAAACGCCCATGAGGAGGTGGAAAGACTGTTAAGCAAAGGGATAGTGGAACAATCAGCAAGCGACTATATGAGTGCTCCTGTAATGGTCAAGAAATCGGACGGAACTTATAGATTTTGCATAGACTATCGAGATCTGAACAAACAGACCATAAGAGATGCATACCCAGTACCCAACATAGACACAATTCTAGACAGGATGCGACACGCCCGTTTCATCTCACAAATTGATTTGTGACAGGCCTTCTACCAAATCCCATTGGACAAATCCAGCAAACGCTTTACTGCTTTCTCAGTTCCAGGTAAAGATCTATTCCAATTTACCCGAATGTCCTTCGGACACACAAATGCTCCAATGACGTTCCAACGCCTGATAGATGCTCCATTCGGACCGGAATACGTTCCTTACGTATTTGGCTATTTAGACGACATTATCATAGCAACTGAGACGTTCGAAGAGCACATTCGATGGTTAGACAAAGTATTAAGGAAATTGGTGAGACACGGACTTACTGTGAACCGAGAAAAATGTGAGTTTTGTTCTAGCGTTACATATTTGGGTTATGTATTAGATAAAGATGGCTTGAGACCAGACCCATACAAAACGGCTCCGATACGAGACTATGCAGCTCCTAGAAATATTAAAGAATTACGTAGATTCCTTGGTATGGTAGGTTGGTATAGTCGATTCCTAGATAAAGGCTCAGAAATGAAGATTCCGCTATTGAAACTCTTAAAGAAAGATCTTGCGTGGAAGTGGAAAGAAGAGCAACAAGAAGCTTTTGAAATCCTTAAACAGGCGTTGATAAAAGTACCCGTTCTAGTACGACCAGATTTCACAAAACCATTTTGTCTCCAAACCCACGCGAGTAGCTATGCAATCGGCGCAGTACTTACTCAAGATCAGAAGGATGGTGAACATTCGATTGTGTACATAAGTAGGGTACTAACGGCAGCGGAAAGAAACTACTCCATAACCGAAAAAGAATGCCTAGCTGTTCTATGGGCAATAAAAAAGTTAAGACCTTACTTTTTTTTTTTTGTTATTTAACGTCGCTCTATTTATGCTGCCAGGGCTAATCAGCGACGGAGGTGAACGGTGTGTCTGTAAACAAAGCACATATATATGTATAATAATATCGGTCTCTCCGAACCAA
Source organism: Theocolax elegans (assembly GCA_026168455.1). Taxonomy (NCBI): domain Eukaryota; kingdom Metazoa; phylum Arthropoda; class Insecta; order Hymenoptera; family Cerocephalidae; genus Theocolax; species Theocolax elegans. Next base: position 56,295,777 of record CM047425.1, read on the forward strand.
ATGCTTTACTTTTAGATTATTGAAGGCCTATCGTACTCTTTGTCCACTATGGTTGGTGGAGTTTCCCAGAGCACGGCCTTTTAAAATAATTAAAGGCGTTTCGTCCTCGATCTCCAGTTTGAACTCCTCAGTAAGGAACTGGAGATCTTACCTTAGACGCCTGTCGCAAGATGATATGCGACGCCAGCAAGATGTTCTGCGGCTATATATATAGAAAACAGACGACGATCTCTCCAACGAGTGTAGAGAGATAGTCGTCTCCCTCTGGTGGTGGGAAAAACCACCAGCCAGAGCGCGAATTTTTAGACCGTATCGCGAGTTATTTGTTACAAAATTTTAACGTTCGGTAATATGTATATGTATAATAATATCGGTCTCTCCGAACCAAATGCTTTACTTTTAGATTATTGAAGGCCTATCGTACTCTTTGTCCACTATGGTTGGTGGAGTTTCCCAGAGCACGGCCTTTTAAAATAATTAAAGGCGTTTCGTCCTCGATCTCCAGTTTGAACTCCTCAGTAAGGAACTGGAGATCTTACCTTAGACGCCTGTCGCAAGATGATATGCGACGCCAGCAAGATGTTCTGCGGCTATATATATAGAAAACAGACGACGATCTCTCCAACGAGTGTAGAGAGATAGTCGTCTCCCTCTGGTGGTGGGAAAAACCACCAGCCAGAGCGCGAATTTTTAGACCGTATCGCGAGTTATTTGCGCTCTGGCTGGTGGTTTTTCCCACCACCAGAGGGAGACGACTATCTCTCTACACTCGTTGGAGAGATCGTCGTCTGTTTTCTATATATATAGCCGCAGAACATCTTGCTGGCGTCGCATATCATCTTGCGACAGGCGTCTAAGGTAAGATCTCCAGTTCCTTACTGAGGAGTTCAAACTGGAGATCGAGGACGAAACGCCTTTAATTATTTTAAAAGGCCGTGCTCTGGGAAACTCCACCAACCATAGTTGGACAAAGAGTACGATAGGCCTTCAATAATCTAAAAGTAAAGCATTTGGTTCGGAGAGACCGATATTATTATACATATACATATTACCGAACGTTAAAATTTTGTAACAAATAACTCGCGATACGGTCTAAAAATTCGCGCTCTGGCTGGTGGTTTTTCCACCACCAGAGGGAGACGACTATCTCTCTACACTCGTTGGAGAGATCGTCGTCTGTTTTCTATATATATAGCCGCAGAACATCTTGCTGGCGTCGCATATCATCTTGCGACAGGCGTCTAAGGTAAGATCTCCAGTTCCTTACTGAGGAGTTCAAACTGGAGATCGAGGACGAAACGCCTTTAATTATTTTAAAAGGCCGTGCTCTGGGAAACTCCACCAACCATAGTGGACAAAGAGTACGATAGGCCTTCAATAATCTAAAAGTAAAGCATTTGGTTCGGAGAGACCGATATTATTATACATATACATATTACCGAACGTTAAAATTTTGTAACAAATAACTCGCGATACGGTCTAAAAATTCGCGCTCTGGCTGGTGGTTTTTCCCACCACCAGAGGGAGACGACTATCTCTCTACACTCGTTGGAGAGATCGTCGTCTGTTTTCTATATATATAGCCGCAGAACATCTTGCTGGCGTCGCATATCATCTTGCAACAGGCGTCTAAGGTAAGATCTCCAGTTCCTTACTGAGGAGTTCAAACTGGAGATCGAGGACGAAACGCCTTTAATTATTTTAAAAGGCCGTGCTCTGGGAAACTCCACCAACCATAGTGGACAAAGAGTACGATAGGCCTTCAATAATCTAAAAGTAAAGCATTTGGTTCGGAGAGACCGATATTATTATACATATACATATTACCGAACGTTAAAATTTTGTAACAAATAACTCGCGATACGGTCTAAAAATTCGCGCTCTGGCTGGTGGTTTTTCCCACCACCAGAGGGAGACGACTATCTCTCTACACTCGTTGGAGAGATCGTCGTCTGTTTTCTATATATATAGCCGCAGAACATCTTGCTGGCGTCGCATATCATCTTGCGACAGGCGTCTAAGGTAAGATCTCCAGTTCCTTACTGAGGAGTTCAAACTGGAGATCGAGGACGAAACGCCTTTAATTATTTTAAAAGGCCGTGCTCTGGGAAACTCCACCAACCATAGTGGACAAAGAGTACGATAGGCCTTCAATAATCTAAAAGTAAAGCATTTGGTTCGGAGAGACCGATATTATTATACATATACATATTACCGAACGTTAAAATTTTGTAACAAATAACTCGCGATACGGTCTAAAAATTCGCGCTCTGGCTGGTGGTTTTTCCCACCACCAGAGGGAGACGACTATCTCTCTACACTCGTTGGAGAGATCGTCGTCTGTTTTCTATATATATAGCCGCAGAACATCTTGCTGGCGTCGCATATCATCTTGCGACAGGCGTCTAAGGTAAGATCTCCAGTTCCTTACTGAGGAGTTCAAACTGGAGATCGAGGACGAAACGCCTTTAATTATTTTAAAAGGCCGTGCTCTGGGAAACTCCACCAACCATAGTGGACAAAGAGTACGATAGGCCTTCAATAATCTAAAAGTAAAGCATTTGTTTCGGAGAGACCGATATTATTATACATATACATATTACCGAACGTTAAAATTTTGTAACAAATAACTCGCGATACGGTCTAAAAATTCGCGCTCTGGCTGGTGGTTTTTCCCACCACCAGAGGGAGACGACTATCTCTCTACACTCGTTGGAGAGATCGTCGTCTGTTTCTATATATATAGCCGCAGAACATCTTGCTGGCGTCGCATATCATCTTGCGACAGGCGTCTAAGGTAAGATCTCCAGTTCCTTACTGAGGAGTTCAAACTGGAGATCGAGGACGAAACGCCTTTAATTATTTTAAAAGGCCGTGCTCTGGGAAACTCCACCAACCATAGTGGACAAAGAGTACGATAGGCCTTCAATAATCTAAAAGTAAAGCATTTGTTTCGGAGGAGACCGATATTATTATACATATACATATTACCGAACGTTAAAATTTTGTAACAAATAACTCGCGATACGGTCTAAAAATTCGCGCTCTGGCTGGTGGTTTTTCCCACCACCAGAGGGAGACGACTATCTCTCTACACTCGTTGGAGAGATCGTCGTCTGTTTTCTATATATATAGCCGCAGGACATCTTGCTGGCGTCGCATATCATCTTGCGACAGGCGTCTAAGGTAAGATCTCCAGTTCCTTACTGAGGAGTTCAAACTGGAGATCGAGGACGAAACGCCTTTAATTATTTTAAAAGGCCGTGCTCTGGGAAACTCCACCAACCATAGTGGACAAAGAGTACGATAGGCCTTCAATAATCTAAAAGTAAAGCATTTGGTTCGGAGAGACCGATATTATTATACATATACATATTACCGAACGTTAAAATTTTGTAACAAAGCACATATAGTTGAAACAGTGGTGCTTGTGTCCATCGGAAGATATCATCGGTCACTGTAATTAGTCTAATAATTACAGTTTCCTGTCCTCCCGATCCTGTCCCGGAACCACCGCGATCCTCTTTACATCTTCGCGTCCCTAACGTTCCCTATAGTTCAGATGCCCGTGCCTCTCATGCACTGACAAGTGCACGAAACGCACGCGCACCTGAACTGGCGTCACGTTATAGTGATACGCCGAACCACTGAGTCGCGGTGTTCGAAAAATGCAAAGACCTTACTTAGAAGGGTACAAATTCACAGTTATCACAGTGCACTTCGTTGGCTGAAAAATCTTCGCGATCCAACGGGACGATTAGCGCGATGGGCGCTAGAAATGATGCAATGGGATTTCGAAGTCATACATAGACGGTGAGCTTTGAACCACGTTCCGGACGCTCTTTCTGGAATGTATGAAGAAGATGGTAGTATAATAAAAAATAATCTGGTAGAAGCAGCAGCGTTCGAAGAAATCAAAGATGAATGGTATAGTAGAAGATTAAAAGAAGTCAAACAATTCCCGAAAAGGTGTCAGAGTTGGAAAATCGAAGATAATTTACTATAAATTCCGCAATGATACTCTCCTGGACCCAATCACTAATAGAGAAGAAAATTGGAGATTAGTAGTACCGGAAAACTATAAATTAACTATAAACTATAAAACTATAAACAGTTTTAAAAGAAGCACATGACTTACCATCGGTAGGCCACACAGGTATCGAAAAAACTTATGATTGTATCGTTCGAAACTACTACTGGCAAGGCATGTGGCACGACGTAAATCAATACGTGAAACAATGTGCGACATGTCAGGCATACAAAATTTCGCGAACAGGACAACAAGGACTCATGGGAACGAAGGTGGTAGACAGACCTTGGTGTATCGTAGCGGTGGACCTTATGGAATTTCCACCGAGTAAAAATAAAAATAAATACTTAATAGTCTTCCAAGACCTATTTACAAAATGGATAGAGGTAACACCAATAAGGAAAGCCGACGGAAAATCTGTATCTAAAGCCTTGGAAGACTTAATGCTATTTAGATGGGAAACCCTAGAATATTTACTATCGGACAACGGAAAAGAGTTCGATAATAAATTCCTAAAGTCCGTACGAATTTCGACACCCTAATCCTGTGAAGAGTTTAAGAAGAGAAGTAGAAGAAAAGAGACCGGTATTAAAAATTGACCCGGAGATCTGGATTAATCGAGCTAAGAGATTGGATGCCCTTAGAAATTTTGTTGCAAAACATCTAGACCAAACTCACATAATTCAAAAGAGATCTTACGATAAAAATAAACGACACGCAGAATTTAAAATAGGAGACTTGGTGATGAGGAAAACCCACCTGCTTTCGAACGCGGCTAATAAATTTTCGGCAAAACTAGGAGCGAAATTTAAAGGCCCCTTTGCAATTTTAAAAATCCTATCCCCAACCGTATATCTTCTAGATATATTTCGGGTAGAAAAAATGCAAAGGTGCACGTTTCGGATTTGAAGAAATATATTCCTCCCAGATTGCGATAATGAATAAACACTAAAGAGTTTAAATATCACAAGGTTTTTTTTATATATGGAGATTCGAATTGTTTGATTTATATGTTCCAGAAATGTCTCAAGATCGAAGTGAGAAGAACGGCAGCATGTCACCAATATCGGCGCATTTTCGGGCTTCCCATAGCCCCTTGATGGAAGACCCGGTCGTCCTGTTGACTCGTTGGTTGGGTAATGTACCCGACGAGCCCGAGGTCGAGTGTGTCCCTCCGACACCCTCTTCTGGTTAGGCCGACCATTTGGCCGACATATTCCAGGAGGACATGTTGTCCGCCGGGATCGTCCCTCCTGGAGAGGGGGCGAAGAGCCGGTCGCGGCGAGGACGAAGATGTGGTGATGGAGGACGGGACGGCAGTGTAGGCCCGGAACGACGCTTTTCTACTCAGCGCAAGTCCGCGAGCCTCTCCGATTCCGTCAAAAATCCTGTGGGCCGATGACCCACTGGACGACGACGAGCCACCAGCGGAAGAGGAGATCGCGGCAGGGACGGCCGGAGCGGAAGCCATCTCTGATGGTGGAAACTCGCAGGCCCCTCCGAGTTCTCCGATCCCAACGGAACCAAAAAGGGCACACGAGGTTTGGGCCGAACGGAAGGAGTTATGCACCATCCAGGACGAAGAACCCATGGAGGAAGACCCCTGAGATCCACGTCACCTCTCTCCTGCACCATCAACTCACCCGGAACGCCTCCGCAACCTCAAGGGTGACTTATTGTGCGTCACCCAAGAGGTTGCTACCACCTCGCTGCCACTATCCAGCGAAGTGACTGCGCCGGGAGTAGGTGGGACAATCCCTGAGAAGGTAGATATACCCTCCACTTCTCAGGGAGACGTACCCAAGGTCAGCGAGAAGCAAAAAAGCGAACCAGGACGCGGTACGGGAGCTATACGCCTCGCTAGCTTGCTCAGACGGAGCGGCGAAACCCCATACCAACGAGGTACTCACCATCCTGGAGGACTGGCCTCCTGTGAGGCGGTTACACGCCCGGCCAACTGACGCAGAACTAGATAGGCTACCACGGAACTACCCAACGATCCCCCAACCAAGGCCGATCCCCATGTATACTCCACTACCCCCGGAGAACCCACCCATGAGCCGTGCGTCACGTCGTCGTGCCAGGACGTACAATCCGCGGAGACACCTCACGATGAAGGACTACTTTGGAGGACTGAGTCCTCCACGCTCCTTATCGCCTCCAGAACCACCTACCGATCCTTTCTACGTGGAACAAAGGAGACGACAGGAAGCGGAGGACGAACGCATCCGTCGTGAGGAACATCAGAAGAAGGAAAAGAATGTGCCCGCTTAGAGAAGGAGAAGGAAGAAAGAGAGAAGAAAGGAAGGAGAAAGAAGAAAGAGAGAAGGAAAGGAAGGAGAAAGAAGAAAGAGAGAAGGAAAGGAAGGAGAAAGAAGAAAGAGAGAAGCTTAGGAGGGAAAAAGAAGAAGCAGGAAGGAGGAAAATAATGAAAGAGATGGAAAAAAGGAGATGCGTAGAAAAGAAAGAGAGGAAGAAGGAAGTAGGGTGAAAAAGGTGGAAGAAGAACGTAGGAGGAGAAGAAGTATAGAGGAAGGACGAAAACGATAATTTGAAGAGGAAAAGCGGGCTCGAGAAAATCAGGTGAGAGAAGAGAGATATAGAAGAGAAAAGAAAAGGCTTTTAGAAGAGAAGGAAAAAGAAGAAAGGAGGGTTGCAGAAATGAAGAGGAAGGAAGAAGAGTGTAAACTAATGGAAGAAAGGGGCGAGAGAAAGAAAAGGAGGAAAATAGACTAGCGGCAATGAGGAAGAGAGAAGAAGAAGAACGGAAACAGAGAATGATCGAGGAAAGAAGGAAGAAAGACGAAGAAGCCCGTTGGTCGAGAGAAACTGAGGAGGAACGAGAGCAGATTCGTCTATCTCGTCCCAGCACAAGCAGTGAGGGATCACGGAAGTCGCCACCTCGACCACCATCACCCACACGAGGGGAGCATAGGCCGAGGAAGGCTTCCAGGTGGGATTCGGGTCCGAAGACAAGCCTCCTGAAACCCATCCCCATCCCTTCACTATTGACAGGGGTGAGGTTCGGAGGGCTGGAACCGGTGCCCATCGACCCAAAAGTGGACCCTCTGGTAAAATCGTGCTGCTTATGTTGGGAAAAGGGGCACTTCCACCCATCATGTCCCAAACTCAAGAAGCATATGATCAGTTTCAACTGCAGCCGGAGGGATGTGACGATGCGTACTTGCCCGAGGTGTAGTAAGGCTCACTTCGAGCACTTAAAACCGTTGAACTCGGGACAGTACGGATCATTGAAGGTGCCTACCAAGCCGGAACCAGCCCAACCCACACCACCGGAGCCGACACCTCTTCGGAGACCCCGAGTCACCCCCTCGTTGACGGTCCCACTCAGGCGCCCGTAAATTGTAGCCCCTACGGCACCTCCGAAACCGGCGCCTAAGCCGGCGATGACCCAAGAAGTGGCCCTAAGGCTACTGGAGACCCTCCGCAACATCCCATCCGGGAGGGAAATAAAGAGCGCCGGAGAAGAAGAGGGGACACCTCGCGTTGAGCGGGGGAAAAATTATTTGATGTGAGGAAAACAGAGAACGAGAAAAGGATTTGGGGTCGCAGAAACGCAGCAGGGACGAGAGAATTTAGTAGTAGGAAAAGGATGAACCTTTGGAAGAAAGACGATAGTAGGAACTTATTAGAAAAAAAAGGAGAGAGAAAATTAAATGATTAGTAGAAAGCCATATTTTCAGGAAACAGATGATAGTAAGAATGATAGTATATATGGTAGAGAAGGATATCGAAAAGTAGTCAAACCAGATGGTAGTAATAGTCGAAGTATATAAGGTAGAAATGGATATCGAAATGGAGTCAAACTAGGTGGTAGTAATAATGGTAGTATAGATGGTAGAAATGGATATCGATTCAGAATCAAACTAGATTAGTAGAAAATCTTTTTCTTTTGCAGGAAGATCAGAGATAAAGACAACTGAAAAAGAGAATGGGTAGTAAGTATTGGAAGGTAAAGCAAGCGTATTATTCTTTATTAATTATTTAATTGAACTTTATTTAATTTTTACAAAGATTTATTATGATGATATATTTTTTTGTGGGCAGACGTATGAATTAGAAACTGTTAGAATGTTGTATGAGAGAATATTATGGTTATGGGTTATGTGTGTTCGGTGACGAGTATCGCTTTGGCCAAATATATTAATACCAATAATTAATAGTACGACATTATCGGTAATCGGAAGATCAAGCCATCTTCGCTGAAGTTTAAATCGTAGAATTAATTGCGTTGGTTAAAGATTGTATCGGTGATCACCCATAGTGATCAAAGGTGGAAATCGATTTAATTTTGAAGTAATAATCCTGACCTCCAATTTAATCCACTTGAATTGTTGAGTTTTTTTATTTATTAACCCTATACTTCAATAAATTATTGCTATACGTATCCGAGGGAGACAAATTTCGTCGTTGGTTTCGCCACCTACGTATTGGCGTTGGAGCCACGTCCTTAGGAGTTAATCCGGGAAAATTATTTATTACTAGGTAAGACCTGGCGACCAGAAAAATATAAATACGGTCATTACCGAATTGGACGGGCCACATATATATATATCTCTATAATATATAAATATTTCGCCGCCGCCGCCGCCGCCGTGTCTAAGAATTCAGAATTCAACATATATATATGGGCTATTTCACGTCAAGTGGTACGATGAAAATTTTAAATCGCTCCAAAATTTGAAAACAGGCTAGAAATATCTTCCAGAAGAATGAAAAAAATTTTTAGGTGTTAAAAATAATTTGCCTAAGAGTTATTCCACCATGAAAAATGGAAATTTTTCAATTTTTTGGAAAAATTTCTATTTTCAAAGCCATTTATCTCAAAATCTATTGATTTTTTTGAAAAAACATTACAAACAACTTTTGTTCAAAATAATCTTTAGAACTTATTTACCTGGGTTACAATTCTTAATTTTAAAATCTCGAAGAGATAGAACGCCCGGAAATATTGAATATCAAAAAAAGGCGACCACGCCACAATCGATTTGGATCTAACACCGCTCAAAAGATCACATTTTTCGAGAGCTTTCGAATGGCGATGGTTAGATTATTGGCCAAGACCGCTGGTGTAAGTTATGCCCTAAAATACATGAAAATTAGTGATTTTATGAGGTTTATGGGGTATAACTTACACCAGCGGTCTTGGCCAATAATCTAACCACCGCCATTCGACAGCTCTCGAAAAATGTGATCTTTTGAGCGGTGTTAGATCAAAATCGATTGTGGCGTGGTCGCCTTTTTTTGATATTCAATATTTCCAGGCGTTCTATCTCTTCGAGATTTTAAAATTAAAAATTGTAACCCAGGTAAATAAGTTCTAAAGATTATTTTGAACAAAAGTTGTTTGTAATGTTTTTTCAAGAAAATCAATAGATTTTGAGATAAATGGCTTTGAAAATAGAAATTTTTCTAAAAAATTGCAAAATTTCCATTTTTTATGGTGGAATAACTCTCAGACAAATTATTTTTAACACTTAAAAATTTTTTTCTATCTTCTGAAAGATATTTCCAGCCTGTTTTCAAATTTTGGAGCGATTTAAAATTTTCATCGTACCACTTGACGTGAAATAGCCCATATATATATATGTTTTATATATATGTTATATATATATATATATATGGGAGATTCCATGTGAAGTGATCCAGTTAAAAAATAGAATTTTGTTTTAATGTATGGAATCAGTAAAAAAACTACTTGAATAGAGTGTAGCTAAATTTTTAGACCTGAATTTCAATTAGTACCAGAGCTATAGCCAATCAAAAAATCGTATTTTTTGAAAAAAATGACTTATTGGTCATTTTTATCACTAAATAACTCAAAATCAAACAATTTTTTCTTATATACATTAAATTTGAAAAAGTTTATAAATTTCAAGAAGAATCTGTTGAAATAATTCATTTATATTAGTTTAACACATTGAATATATTTATAATTAATAAAAACCTTTGTAGTAAAAAAAAGGGTTGTACGATCAAAAATATTTTATCCATCCAAGAATCTAATTCATCGATGATTAATTACCTTCAAAATGGTGCAAAGTTTGAGTGCGGCAGAGCATTTCAGACAAAGTTATGGTGTTTTTAGACAAATTTCTTAAAAAAAGAGAGCAAATGCATTTTATGAAAAAAACAGAGTAACCGTATACTTGCATTCAAACAACATGGCACTATTATTCTTCAATAATACAAAAATATACTATTTAATGTTAGTTACTGATACTTTTCAATCTCTAAGCTGCTTACAAACACAAAATAGTATGTATAAGCAGTTACACCTTTTATATATACTTGGATTTATTGGAATTTTAATAAGTTTCAGTTATTTATTCAATTATATAACAGGTATAACTGCTTATACCTACTGCTTTGTGTTTTTAAGCAGCTTAGAGATTGAAAAGTATCAGTAACTAACATTAAATAGTATATTTTTGTATTATTGAAGAATAATAGTGCCATGTTGTTTGAATGCAAGTATACGGTTATTCTGTTTTTTTCATAAAATGCATTTGCTCTCTTTTTTTAAGAAATTTGTCTAAAAACACCATAACTTTATCTGAAATGCTCTGCCGCACTCAAACTTTGCACCATTTTGAAGGTAATTAATCATCGATAAATTAGATTCTTGGATGGATAAAATATTTTTGATCGTACAACCCTTTTTTTTACTACAAAGGTTTTTATTAATTATAACTATATTCAATGTGTTAAACTAATATAAATGAATTATTTCAACAGATTCTTCTTGAAATTTATAAACTTTTTCAAATTTAATGTATATAAGAAAAAATTGTTAGATTTTGAGTTATTTAGTGATAAAAATGGCCAATAAGTCATTTTTTTCAAAAAATTCGATTTTTTGATTGGCTATAGCTCTGGTACTAATTGAAATTCAGGTCTAAAAATTTAGCTACACTCTATTCAAGTAGTTTTTTACTGATTGCATGCATTAAAACAAAATTCTATTTTTTAACTGGATCACTTCACATGGAATCTCCCATATATGTCATATATATATGTTATATATATATGTCATAGTATGTGTGTGTTTGTGTGTGTGCGTGCGTGTGTGTGCTTGCGTGTGCGTGTGTGTGTGTGTGTGTGTGTGAGTGTATGTGTGTACGTGCTATTTGTTTTTTCAAGAATAGATAATATATGTATTTTTTCCGTGCGCAAAAAAAAGTTGTGAATATAACTTGAAAGAATGTGTATTAGTTTACTTATTCCTGATAAAACTCATAAAATAAAAGCGGACCTAAAATTTAATGTAATGTTTTTAAAAATATGCACAATTTTTCGAAGATAAAATAAATATTAATCAAGTATAACATACACTTTTCCAAATATCTATATGTGAAATATACAATATATTAAAAATTAAATACATTAATTATTGCATTTTTAAGATAATTCTATTATAAACAGTAATGGCAAAAGAAAATTCAAATTTTAACAGAGGCAATATAAAATACGAATTACATTTCAGAAATTTTTCGAAAATTATTATTTTAGTAGTATTTAATATAAATATTATTCAAATCAAAATTTAAAAATTGTATGGATATATAAGTAAGTAGATTACGTATATTTATATAAAACAATATTTTATATAAACAAGTATGTATTTATTAGAAACAAAAGGTTATTTAAGGAATGCCTTTGTTTATAATAATTAAAATAAATATATGGGCTCTGTAACTAAAGGGAAAAATAAATTGGATATAATTATGGATTAAAACGCAAATTTTGAAAGAGGATGCAAATTACGAATTACGGGAGAAATGGAAGAAACAGGTTTTTATTTATATACCGCTAAAATGTTATAAATAATTCTTTAAAGCTAATACAAAAATTAATTTAATTAAGAAGAAAGTTTTATTACTTTTAAAGTACAAAATATTAATGACATATAGAACTCTTGGCGATGACTTAAATAAATTAATTTTAGGAGGTAAAGTTCTATTAAATCCGTTTCAAATAATCTAAAATTTTAATAGGTTTTTACTAAATACTACAATTAAGTTATAACGGTAAGCGAGTTACCGATCAGGTGAGTAACTGAAAAGAGTATCGACAGCGCGGCGCGCGCGGGGAACGCGCGCGAGAATCGTGCGCAAGAGAGTATCGGTAGAGAGTTCGCGCGCGATCGGCAACAACAAGGTGTGTTGACAATTGCCGAGTGATTTTTACGGGATAAAAAGTGATTAGACTGGTGCAGTTCGTGTGTGGGTGTGAGGTTTTTCTCCCCACCAACCTTCACGTCGGCGTGCGGAGCAGCACGGCCCCGAGAAAGGCAGAAGGAAGGAAGCCAAGAGCCGGCCGCCTTCCCGACCGTTGGAGTGAGAGAGAGAGATAAGCACGAGGACGAGCTGTCTCTCCTTTGCCCAGTCGTTTCTCGCCGAGGCGCGATATATAGACAAACGGTAAGTGGTGCACCACATTTAGACCCGCGTGTCTACTGAATATTCCGCGTCCCGATTTACCTGGTACGGTCCAGGTGAGGAAGCGTTCCTCCTTTCCCCCCTCTCGTGACAATACCCGCACGGATAGAAAGGTCGGTGGTTCGCGGGAACCACTTCACGAGAGAAGGCGCGCGTGACGTAGTAAGCTTCTACGTAAAAGCTCTCTACGTCAGTGATTCATACGTCACACGGTGTGACGTATGCCATCAGGTTAAGCAGCCGATCATATCCGGATCGGTTGCTCGTAATCGACTGTTAAATAGATTTTAACCGATTCTTTTCGCGCTGACCTCGGGGGTAGTCATCGGTACGACTCCCCGCAAATTGTTAAAGTTTATTTGTCCATAATTTATTAATATTTAATTGTTAATTTAATAAATTGACTCGGCGAGACAATCTTTCTCGCCGATTAACAATAATATCGATTGTTGATAGTATTTTACCGGTTAACGTCCTATCCTACGAATACCGCCCTCTCCGGTGTTTATCCTAGTTGGCAATTTTGGGCATAGGGCCCAACACACGGTATATAAGTCAAACGGAGTGTTTGACGTTGTTAACGGCATTGCACGGGAATCAAAGGGATTCCCGGCCGCATCGTGGGACTGCACACTTAAGGTTGGTAAGTTGGGACAGATTGGGCCTAACCGTGGGCCTTACATATCCCCAGTACCCACCCCGTTACAACTGGCGCCCAATACGTGTGGATTTTGGATAGAGGACATCGGAAAAATCAACAAGCACGATATAGTTGTTCAATTGTTGATAATATTGTTAATTAACAATTGGATAACTCGCGAACAATAACGAGGTCAGCAGTCGCGTTTCGAAATTCTGAAGCATATTTCGGTACTCTTTCGTTCCCCCTCGAGTCGGGATTTGTTTATTAACAAATAGAATTGTTATAAACAAATAAAAACTTTTTTTATAACAAATAAAATTTTTTTTTATTTTTCTCGTCTCGACTACTGAGTAGTAGACACAGGAAATTGGTTCCTGGTCGAACATAGGTGGCGCCACTAGAAAAAGGTCGCACAAATAGGAAATTTGGTGGGTTTTCGAACGGAATCGATAGACCGACCAACGTTACTTGGAAATTGGGTAGTTTGGACCAAACCAAGTAACTAGCGCCACCTAGAGGAACGAAAGAACGCGACACAGCGCGACATAACCTGGTGGCAATTAATCGGTCTAAATAAATTGTTTGTAAGTGTATGCAAGGTTTAACTGGTTTTTGCTGGCACAAAACAGGAAGCTTATAACCTGGCTCAGACCTTTACAAATTGTATTGTAGGTTATATTTTTGTAAGAGGTCAAGCGCGCGGTAACTTAAATTATTTAATTTATTTATTTATTGATTTATTTATTAATATTTATATAGTACCGTTAAGTAGCGCAAGGTAAGAGCCAGGCAGTAGTTTATCGTAAATTTATTAGCAAATTGGTTAAAAATAGTTTAAACTCGGTAGTGCTTCCTGATCAAAGTAAGACAGGACTTACTTTTGGCATCCGGTTTTGTGCGTTAGCGGTTAGCTTAGGTAGAAGCAAAACCCAGTTACGCGGATTGGACATTTGGCAAGTAACGCCAAAGTTAAATATTCGACAGCATATAACCTTGCACACACATAGTGCGTCAAGCCAGCGAGGCTACTTACTGTTAAACGTATAAACGACGCTACAACTGAAGATGGCCGCTCAGCAGAAAGACGTCGATAGTCAAATCGATGCATGGATCGAGACGCTCACCAGGGAGCAAATCGAACTACACCTGGACGCCTTGAACCTAAAATCGGCAGGCTCGGTTCATAGGAAAGCCGAGCGACTCCACCAGTGGCTATTAGGAAATTATTCGGCCCAGGAGTTTAACCAGGAGGAAGACGAAGCCACAGCAGTTCGCAGCCGTCTCCAACGGAGAAATAGGTGGCTGCAGATGCTAGGTGAACATCAAGACGAGGAGTCTGATGAACCTAGCCCAGACCAGGAAGTGTATCTGGTACTGCGGGAGAACGCTGCGGTAAAAGATAACCTGCACAGGACGGTGCAGGATTTCGATGACGTCGAGCTAGATGAAACGACGTCAGCCGCGACCAATACAGAGCCTCAACCCGAACGAGAGGAAGAATGGCTGTCATTGGTCTCAGAAGAGGGAAACATTTTTAAAATCCCTCGATCGTTCTCCCAGACCTTGGTGCAGCTGATCAAAAAAGTGAATGACCTCACTGTAAAGGTAGATAAGCTGATGTCCGAGCGCACTCAAACCGCTCACAGCACGAGATTGGACGGTGCCAACCAATCTCACCATGTGCAATTTCAGGACACATATACGTGTTATGGTCCTGATGTGAGCGAGATAGGGGAGGCGCAAGTAAATGGCGAGCAACAACGCGCAAGCGCCCCTCAGTCTAAGCCTGATGGAGCTTGGAAGGGGGGGAATGCGCGCGAATCCCAGAGGATTCCTCAAGCGCGCAGCTCGCCAAACAGGGATCGGACATTCTCAACACCAAGCTTCTCGACGTCATCGAGGTTGAATGGGACACCTCGAGACGTCGGCGGCATTGTGAGGAAGTGGCAGGTCAAGTTCTCTGGCGACAAGAGCCAGAGCATCGACGCCTTCCTAACCAGGATCGAGGATTGCAGGATCCTGGCCAACCTGTCAGAGGACGAGTTATTGCCGTCACTCTCGGAACTTCTGACAGACACTGCCGCCACGTGGTACCAGAACGAGAAACACAAGTGGCACTCCTGGCAAGATTTCGTGACTTCGGCTAAACGTTGGTACGGAATGAGCCAACGTTTCCAGCAGAGGATCATCGCCGAGTCCAATGCACGGACTCAAGGACCCGATGAACCGGTTAGGGACTATATGACGTGCTCTATAGCAATAATGCGAAAGATAGTCCCTACGCCGACTGAAGCGCAGCAGCTCGATCATTTGTATCGGAACATGCTGCCACAGCTTCAACGGCTGTTCAAGAGAGCGGAAGTGAGCTCAATTGAACAAATGCTGGACCTCGCCACGGAAGCGGAGCAGACGATAGAAGGTGAAAAAGTATATCGTCCACCACCTACGGAGGAAGGGTCTCTGCTTCCTGAGATGGCGTATAAGCCGAAGCGGAAAAAAGGTTCGCCGAAGGCTAAGGTAGCGGCCGCTGAGGTAAGCCCGGCCAAACCAAGCGAGCCAGACGTCGTCGACCGCATCGCAAAGATGCTGGAGGATGCGCTGCGGCCCATCGTCTCCCAATTGGCGTCGACGACCCGACAGTCACGTAGGAGAAGCCCAAGGTCTGGCTCTCCTAAGAAAGGCTCGCCGGCCAACCGATCTCCGAAGAGTAGGAGGTCTGGCAAACCTAATGGCCCGAGCAAGAGCTTCGGACACCGGCAGGAGAAGAAGAGCGCTAGTCCAACGAGGGAAAAAGGAAAGGAACAGCCGAAAAACCGAATGGGCTCGACTTTCGATCCGACTAAGCCTCTTACCTGCAAGGGCTGTGGGAAAATTGGATATTCCCTCAGGTACTGTCCGGTGTGCTCGGGAAACGCCAAAGGGAGCGGTTAACAGGGACGAAACCCGCGACCCAAGAGCTTGAGTCCCCACTGTCCCGGGTGAGTTCGGGACAAACCCGCTCCGACCCAGAGTATGGTCCAGAGAGGAGCGGAAATGGGCCTCAAAAGGAGGAACGGTCCCAAGAAACCAGCAGACCAACCTCATCTTATAAATCAGAGGATGAGAGTCGTTGGTGGCTTCTCGTGGAGATTGAGGGCTTTCGTATAAGAGCCTTATACGATCCCGGAGCCTCCACGACCGTAATGGGACCCAGCGGTCTGCAAATCGCCGCAGCATTGGGCAAGGAGCTCATTGTGGCGAACGCCGGACGCGTCAAGATGGCGGATGGCAGTTGCCAACCGCTAAACGGTCATGTGATCTTACGTTTCACTGTCGGGAAGGAGACACGTGAAATAAGGGTAGCGATCATACCAAATCTTGACGCCGAATGCTACGTAGGAGTAAATTTCGTACAAGCATTCAGAGCCATATTGGATCCGGATAGCGACCGCCTGTTCCTCAAGGACAGCAAACAACAGATCCACCTCGAAGTTGCTGGCATAGAGGGTATGGCCACGCTCTCGTCCGCTGGGATAGTGGACGCAACCCAGGCCGAAAGGGAAGAGCTGCGAGCGCTCGTAAGCAAAGTGCTGTCTAATGCTTCTACCAAAATCGGGCGAACCCAATCATCGAGCACTCGATTGACGTGGGATCAGCTCGCCCGATAAAGCAGAAGTATTACCCGGTGTCGGAGAAGATCCAGGAGGAGATGCACCGCCAGGTCCGAGAGATGCTAGATTTAGAGATCATAGAGCCCTCGGACAGCGGTTGGTCAAGCCCCGTGGTGATGGTACGCAAGGAGAACGGATCACGTCGGTTTTGCATTGACTTTAGGAAAGTCAATGCGCTAACGAAACCAGACGCTTATCCCCTCCCGTTCATGCAGGATATCTTACGCAAGTTGAAGAGATGTCGGTACATTAGTACTCTGGACATGAACTCAGCGTATCATCAAATACCTCTCCAGAAGGAATCGCGTCCTTATACGGCTTTCACAGTCCCGGGGATGGGACTGTATCAGTTTAAGCGGATGCCGTACGGATTGGCATACGCCGGCGCGACCTTCCAACGCATGATTGACCAAGTGGTTGGTCCTGATCTCGAGCCCAATGCCTTTTCTTACCTCGATGATATTATTATAGTCACCGAGACATTTGAAGGGCACAAGAAGTATCTCGAGATGGTGCTGAAAAGACTGGCCGAAGCTAACTTGACAGTGAATAAGGACAAGTGTGTCTTTTGTCAAGATGAGGTGAGATATCTTGGCGTGCTGGTCAACAGGGATGGTATTCGTCCCGACCCAGCCAAGACAGAGCCTATAAGGATTTATCCGGCTCCCAAGAACCTCAAACAGCTTCGACGATTCCTCGGCATGGCGTCGTGGTATCGGCGTTTTATGCCGGATTACGCCACGATTGCCGAGCCACTTACCCGTCTAACAAAGAAGAACCAAGGGTACGAGTGGTTAGATGAACAGGAACAAGCCTTTCAGCAACTGAAGGCCCTGATCATGACTGCTCCAGTTCTTCAACGTCCCAGTGCAGATGGACTGTTTAGCCTGCACACGGACGCGAGCGATACCGGCATAGGAGCCGTGCTCGTACAAGAGATAGACGGAGAGGAAAGAGTCATTGAGTTTGCTAGTCGCATTCTCACAGCACCCGAGAAGAATTATAGCGTTACGGAGAGGGAATGCTTGGCCGTGGTCTGGGCTATTAATAAGTTCAGACCTTACATCGAAGGGTACCACTTCAAAGTGATAACGGATCACAGTAGTCTTCGCTGGTTGTGTAATATGAGAAATCCAACCAGCCGACTAGCGAGATGGGCTTTAGAGCTTCAAGCTCATGACTTTGTCGTCGAGCACAGAAAAGGAGCTCTGCATCACGTTCCCGATGCCCTATCTCGCATGTATGAAGACGACGAGCCTACAGTAGCAGCAATGTCGTGGGCTCAAACTACTGAAGATCCTTGGTACCTAGACTGGATCAAGAACGTTTCCGACAGACCCCGTGATTTCCCCGACTGGAAAATAGTTGGAGGAAATCTATACATCTATCGCCCCGACAAGGAGTTAGAGGAAGTGATGGATGACGAGCAAGCATGGAAGCTGGTCGTACCCGTAGAGAATCGACACTCTATTCTGAGAGAGTGTCACGATGACCCCTCAGCTGGCCATCTCGGAAGGGAAAAGACATTCGCCCGCGTGGCCCAAAACTATTATTGGCCACGGTTTTACGCAGAAGTTGCGGATTACGTCAGGCGATGTCAAGTGTGCCAGCAATGTAAGGTCGAGCAACGTGCTCCCTCAGGGTTAATGGGTCACCGTCAATCGGACAGACCATGGCAGGTGGTAGCAGGAGATATCACTGGCCCGCTTCCACGCTCTAGCCGAGGATACGAATACATCCTAGTATTCCAGGATTTATTCACGCGCTGGATTGAAGCAATCCCGATAAGAAAAGCTAACGCGAAGACGATAGTCCGCGAGCTTCACGAACGAGTGATTAACCGGTTCGGCACCCCGGAAGTATTTCATTCGGACAACGGGACCGAGTTTAAAAATAAACTCGTAGACGAATACCTTGAATCTAAGGGAGTGTATCATTCGACGACACCCCCTTATCACGCACAGGCCAATCCTGTCGAGAGGGCCAATCGGACCCTTAAGACAATGGTGGCGTCGTATATCCAGGACAGCGACTGGGACGACAAGCTGCCAGAGTTAGTCTTTGCACTAAACACAGCAGTGCAAAGTTCTACTGGATGGAGCCCGGCTATGCTGAACTATGGTCGCCAACCCGAGGCGCCTAGTACAGTGTAACGTACTGGTCAATCCTTCGGACTTTACGCAGTTCGTAAGTTTGAGATGGGATTAGATGTCTCGTGGCTCGGAGGGACTAAATCGTTTCTCCCGTATTCTCGATGATTGATAGGCGTGGTGACCCTCCGTTGAGCTTAATGAGGCAGCGTGTGGCAAAGCTTTATTTATGTGAATTTACAAGATGGCAGAAGTGCCAAAACCCTCGTGTAAAGTGCAGTTTGTTTCTCTCGTGATTGGAAAGCCTGTCCTCCTCGATGATCCGACGTATATTTACTTTCCGTGTTTTTAAATTATATACTTTACCTCGACGTTATACTTTTATTAACACTTAGTTCCTTCTATGTATATAAGGAAAGATTAGTGATGAAATAAATAACTCGATAATCAACTTTAATCTGATAAAGTGGTACGATTATTTATTTATTTTTAGTGTACACTCTTCGCGTTATGTCGCGGGTGCTCGTGCACGTACGAATATAAATAAGTATAATTAAGCGATATTAACAATGAAATATTGACTGGAACGGTAATTAGAACGCGTCCGCTTACTATCGGTATAAATTAGAATATACTTTGTATCTTAATAGAAGAAGACTGTTCGAAGATTATCGGAGTGGCGCGATTGCACGTCCGTTTGGTATCAAGGCAGTCTGAGCACTGGCGGGAGTCGACGAGCACACTGCGCTCGTGAGTAGCATCGTGGCGGGGATAGTTCAGTCTGATTGGTCGCGCGTGACGATACATAGAAGGTTCTAGAAGCGTTGGTCTCTTTTTATTGGTCCGTTGTTGTCAAGCGCGAAAACGCTGACTTAAACTTTACGCGAAAATATCGTAACTGGCGACGATATCTAACACCGGATGTTATAAGGATACATGATATTTATTCCGTTGGCTTCTACGTCGTATAATTACTCTATATGCTTCTAGAATGTTCTATGTTCGTTGGTTTTACAATATTCGTTAATATATTATTGATTATCGGGAGGGGAAAAGGATCTTTATTACAAAAGTCTGTTGTATATGAAATTTCGAGTCGATCGCTTAAGTTGAATTTCGGAATAGAGACGATTTTGTGTTTCGCAGTGCTGTTTACTGATGTTTCCTGTGATTAGAAATATTCCTTTCTTATTTATAATAATTTTAAATGGTAACATTACATTCATTTATAATAAGCATGCGTATATTAGTATAAAAAGTATGTATATAAGTAACGCTGGTTTTTTATCGCATCTTGCGATTGGTGCAATACGTGTTATTCAATAATATTCATATAGTTCTTGTCCCTTTATATGTTTAAACAAAATTATAAATAAACAGTTGCATTGTAAGAGTTTTCAGATGGTACCAGTCGACGCTATTCATGATCGAGAAGTTGTTTCGGGAAGATTTGCCGTATGTCGGTAAGACAGTTTCACTCCTTATCGATGGTGGGTAATATATTACCGACTGTCGCATGTTTGATGGTCGTCGGCAGCTTATCGTCTCCCTCTGGTAACATTTATCGGCAGCCGCCTCGTTTAGTTACGTATCACTCGATCAACGTTGATAGAACTCTCATCCGCCAGAAATGGTCGGTGTATCGACTATTATAGTGTTGGAACGTTTTCGTAGCAGGGCCAACCTCATCTGCGGATGTGCGTGGCTCGTCTCTGTAGTGGGCGATCTAGAATTTTGATCATTTATCCAACCACCGCGAGGGTGAACATACATTAGTATACTGTATATACGAATATGTGTTAACTATAGTGACAATGGGTGGTATAGGTGGGAACAAATATGCATATCGTATAGAACGATGAATTTTAGGGGGGGTGGGGCTCTTATCAAAATTTTGATATCTGTCGTCGTTGTCTAGTAAACTCCAATAGTAGCGTACAGTTACGTCACAGTGCTTGAATTGATATATATATATGTATATATGAGAAATCATACAATAATAAAAATAATAATAATAAATATCGGTTTAGGCGGTATATTCCATGGTTGTTATCGAGAATAGAAGTGCTCGACTGGTCGATGTTTGGTGTGTGGACCCAAGTCACTCCCACTCCTACAGCATTCAAGATATGCATCTGAGACCGATTTCATATTAGTCGCTTAAGATCTACACACTGCCATCTATTCGCCTACGCAGATAAAAGTGTTTAACATTTATTGAAGTAATATTGTACTTAAAATAACAATAGTATGTGATTAACAATTAAGTCAGATCGTTTATATTTCTTAGTTATACAATAAGAACAACATAGTAAGGTCGCAAATTCTGCGAGCTGAGCCTCATATCGTAACAACAGCTCGTCGAGAGCAAGACCGGCTTGCCCAGCAACAGTTTGAGTTCCGTCGCCTGCAGAATTGGAACGACAAAATCAAACAGTTGCCAAGACTGCACGAGAACGCAAGTCGTCAGTCGGCTGCCAGCAAGGCCCGGCAAGCCGAAATCTTCAACTCACGACGGAGGCCAGCGGAATTCGAGGTAGGAGATCTGGTGTGGAAACGCAACCGGATCCTCTCGTCCAGCGCACAAGGTATCTCGGCTAAGCTTGCTCCGAAATATACAGGGCCATATCTGATCATCAGTAGGAAAGGCATGAATACCTACGTTATACAAGATGATCAAGGGGGCCAAGAGGTATCTCATATAGAGCATCTGAAGAGATACGTCCCCGAAGATGAGGCTGAGCCAAACGATGAAGAGCAACCTACGAGATCTCAACCGTCGAGGGATCAACAGGTGAAGTGCGACCCACCTGTAGCGAGCGAAGCCTCCCCTGCGAGGGAGTATAATGCGAGCGAGTCACCTAGCGAAGGGACTCGATGTAAACCGCGTAAGACGTCGCGTACGTCCTTAGATAGGGCCCCCGCTACCAAACGACCACGTGGTCGTCCCCGGAAAGCGAATGCGACCGTGCGACGCCGATCCCCAGTAACACGGCAATTAGATGCGCAGCCAGAAACTGTTCCCCTTAGACGAGGACGAGGGCGTCCTCGTGGATCGAAATCCAAATAAAGAACAGTGTCGTTTGAAACGATGGGCCATAACCTGAGATCATGATTTTTGTTGCAGGTGATCATCGAGGTTGAGCAGGAAGCCCTGGAGTTCCTCCTCGCCAGGATGATAGACACCCTGGCCAGCCACGGCGAGATGCAGACGGCGGACGTCCTGTCTGCTGTAGTTGCTGCCGTAGATCATCGGCGGCAACAGCTCCAGGAGGAGCATCGCCGTGGCCAGGAGGATATCGCCGCCGTCGTCCTAGAAGAGGTCCTGGAGGACGGTCAGGGCCAGGACACGGCCTATGTAGCGACCCCTGCGGACCGCTTAAGACAAGCGAAAGGTACAATACCCATGCCCTCTCCGCCGAAGCCAGCACCCGCGACAGAAGAGCGGATGGAGAGGGAGGGCAATTCAGTATCGGATCGTCCGCAGGGGAAGACTGAACCGGAACCGGCCAACACCAGACCCCAGCTCCGTCGTCCCCACTCCAATGGGTCCCAACCCGCAACCTCTGCGGTGACAGAGGAGCGACCCAAGACACAGGAAGAGGAGTGGCAGGAGACGGAGGCTGCCCTCAGGCACATGAAAGCCCTGAGGGTTCAGCTACGGGCAGCCGAACAAGAGGCCTTGGCGAAGTTCGATGCGTTTGCCGAGGCTCATCCGACGGCTCCCATCACCAAGGGTGTCTGGGCTGAGCGAGTTCAGGACCTCAAAAGGGAGCGAGAGGTCCTGGCAACGTTCCGGGCTCAGCAGCGCGAGGCCAAAGAAAAGGCGGCGGCGGAAGAGAGGAAGCGCGAGGAAGAGCGCCAGCAGCGGCTGAGGGCTGAGGCAGCCTATAGGCAGGCTGCTGAAGAGCACCGGCGTCTCCAGCAGAAAGCGGATGACGCTAAAAGAAGAGCCGCTGAGCTGGAGGCGCGGCTGCAGTCTCAGCCCTCCACGAGCGGAACGAGCGGTTATAAGGAACCGAAGTGTCCGCTCTGCCGCTGCAAAGGGGTCGTTGACCCAAAGAAGTGCCCTCGCTTCAAGGCGCACGCCGAAATCAAGGCGGGGCGCAGGAGGCAGGGCTGAGAGCCATCAGGAGGCAACGGCCCAATCCTCCAAATGTAAATGCAAATGTAAATAGATACTTTTTGTTTTTTTATTAAAGTTTTATAATAAAAAAAAATAAGGTGTACCTCCTGATTATTTATCCTCTTTCCTGTTCCTCGCGGTACAGAGTCCACATACAGAGTATGCGGAATCTGGAAGGGGGGTATAACGGTAAGCGAGTTACCGATCAGGTGAGTAACTGAAAAGAGTATCGACAGCGCGGCGCGCGCGGGGAACGCGCGCGAGAATCGTGCGCAAGAGAGTATCGGTAGAGAGTTCGCGCGCGATCGGCAACAACAAGGTGTGTTGACAATTGCCGAGTGATTTTTACGGGATAAAAAGTGATTAGACTGGTGCAGTTCGTGTGTGGGTGTGAGGTTTTTCTCCCCACCAACCTTCACGTCGGCGTGCGGAGCAGCACGGCCCCGAGAAAGGCAGAAGGAAGGAAGCCAAGAGCCGGCCGCCTTCCCGACCGTTGGAGTGAGAGAGAGAGATAAGCACGAGGACGAGCTGTCTCTCCTTTGCCCAGTCGTTTCTCGCCGAGGCGCGATATATAGACAAACGGTAAGTGGTGCACCACATTTAGACCCGCGTGTCTACTGAATATTCCGCGTCCCGATTTACCTGGTACGGTCCAGGTGAGGAAGCGTTCCTCCTTTCCCCCCTCTCGTGACAATACCCGCACGGATAGAAAGGTCGGTGGTTCGCGGGAACCACTTCACGAGAGAAGGCGCGCGTGACGTAGTAAGCTTCTACGTAAAAGCTCTCTACGTCAGTGATTCATACGTCACACGGTGTGACGTATGCCATCAGGTTAAGCAGCCGATCATATCCGGATCGGTTGCTCGTAATCGACTGTTAAATAGATTTTAACCGATTCTTTTCGCGCTGACCTCGGGGGTAGTCATCGGTACGACTCCCCGCAAATTGTTAAAGTTTATTTGTCCATAATTTATTAATATTTAATTGTTAATTTAATAAATTGACTCGGCGAGACAATCTTTCTCGCCGATTAACAATAATATCGATTGTTGATAGTATTTTACCGGTTAACGTCCTATCCTACGAATACCGCCCTCTCCGGTGTTTATCCTAGTTGGCAATTTTGGGCATAGGGCCCAACACACGGTATATAAGTCAAACGGAGTGTTTGACGTTGTTAACGGCATTGCACGGGAATCAAAGGGATTCCCGGCCGCATCGTGGGACTGCACACTTAAGGTTGGTAAGTTGGGACAGATTGGGCCTAACCGTGGGCCTTACATATCCCCAGTACCCACCCCGTTACAAAGTATATGCACTTTACTATTTTTGGTAAGTTAATTGTTCATTACCATATATATGAGCTATTTCACATCAGTGGTTCGATGAAAATTTGAAATCACTCCAAATTTTGTGAACAGACTGGAAATATCTTCCAGAAGATAGTGTTACGATATGAGGCTCAGCTCGCAGAATTTGCGACCTTACTATGTTGTTCTTATTGTATAACTAAGAAATATAAACGATCTAACTTAATTGTTAATTACATACTATTGTTATTTTAAGTACAATATTATTTCAATAAATGTTAAACACTTTTATCTGCGTAGGCGAATAGATGGCAGTATGTAGATCTTAAGCGACTAATATGAAATCGGTCTCAGATGCATATCTTGAATGCTGTAGGAGTGGGAGTGACTTGGGTCCACACACCAAACATCGACCTGTCGAGCACTTCTATTCTCAATAACGACCATGGAATATACCGCCTAAACCGATATTTATTATTATTTTTATTATTGTATGATTACTCATATATACATATATATATATCAATTCAAGCACTGTGACGTAACTGTACGCTACTATTGGAGTTTACTAGACAACGACGACAGATATCAAAATTTTGATAAGAGCCCCACCCCCCCTAAAATTCATCGTTCTATACGATATGCATATTTGTTCCCACCTATACCATACATTGTCACTATAGTTAACACATATTCGTATATACAGTATACTAATGTATGTTCACCCTCGCGGTGGTTGGATAAATGATCAAAATTCTAGATCGCCCACTACAGAGACGAGCCACGCACATCCGCAGATGAGGTTGGCCCTGCTACGAAAACGTTCCAACACCAATAATAGTCGATACACCGACCATTTCTGGCGGATGAGAGTTCTATCAACGTTGATCGAGTGATACGTAACTAAACGAGGCGGCTGCCGGTAAATGTTACCAGAGGGAGACGATAAGCTGCCGACGACCATCAACATGCGACAGTCGGTAGTATATTACCCACCATCGATAAGGAGTGAAACTGTCTTACCGACATACGGCAAATCTTCCCGAAACAACTTCTCGATCATGAATAGCGTCGACTGGTACCATCTGCAGACTCTTACAACGCAATTGTTTATTTATAATTTTGTTTAAACATATAAAAGGACAAGAACTATATGAATATTATTGTATTACACGTATTGCACCAAACGCAAGAAATACCAGCGTTACTTATATACATACTTTTTATACTAATATACGCATGCTTATTATAAATGAATGTAATGTACCATTTAAAATTATTATAAATAAGAAAGGAATATTTCTAATCACAGGAAACATCAGTAGACAACACCGCGAAACACAAAAACGTCTCTATTTCGAAATTTAACTTAAGCGATCGACTCGAAATTTCATATACAACAGACTTTTGTAATAAAGATCCTTTTCCCCTCCCGATAATCAATAATATATTAACGAATATTGTAAAACCAACGAACATAGAACATTCTAGAAGCATATAGAGTAATTATACGACGTAGAAGCCAACGGAATAAATATCATGTATCCTTATAACATCCGGTGTTAGATATCGTCGCCAGTTACGATATT
The DNA here is from genome assembly GCA_026168455.1 of Theocolax elegans. Classification (NCBI taxonomy): domain Eukaryota; kingdom Metazoa; phylum Arthropoda; class Insecta; order Hymenoptera; family Cerocephalidae; genus Theocolax; species Theocolax elegans. The sequence goes on from CM047425.1 coordinate 56,321,677, forward strand.
TTCGCGTAAAGTTTAAGTCAGCGTTTTCGCGCTTGACAACAACGGACCAATAAAAAGAGACCAACGCTTCTAGAACCTTCTATGTATCGTCACGCGCGACCAATCAGACTGAACTATCCCCGCCACGATGCTACTCACGAGCGCGGTGTGCTCGTCGACTCCCGCTAGTGCTCAGACTGCCTTGATACCAAACGGACGTGCAATCGCGCCACTCCGATAATCTTCGAACAGTCTTCTTCTATTAAGATACAAAGTATATTCTAATTTATACCGATAGTAAGCGGACGCGTTCTAATTACCGTTCCAGTCAATATTTCATTGTTAATATCGCTTAATTATACTGATTTATATTCGTACGTGCACGAGCACCCGCGACATAACGCGAAGAGTGTACACTAAAAATAAATAAATAATCGTACCACTTTATCAGGTTAAAGTTGATTATCGAGTTATTTATTTCTTTACTAATCTTTCCTTATATACATAGAAGGAACTAGGTATTAATAAAAGTATAACGTCGAGGTAAAGTATATAATTTAAAAGCACGGAAAGTAAATATACATCGGATCATCGAGGAGGACAGGCTTTCCAATCACGAGAGAAACAAACTGCACTTTACACGAGGGTTTTGGCACTACTGCCATCTTGTAAATTCACATAAATAAAGCTTTGCCACACGCTGCCTCATTAAGCTCAACGGAGGGTCACCACGCCTATCAATCATCGAGAGTACGGGAGAAACGATTTAGTCCCTCCGAGCCACGAGACATCTAATCCCATCTCAAACTTACGAACTGCGTAAAGTCCGAAGGATTGACCAGTACGTTACAATAGAAAAAAAATTTGAGGTGTTAAAAATAATTTGTCTAAGAGTTATTCCACCATGAAAAATGGAAATTTTTCAATTTTTTAGAGAAATTATTATTTTCAAAGCTATTTATCTCAAAATCTATTGATTTTTTTAAAAATACATTATAAACAACTTTTGTTCAAAATAATCTTTAAAACTTATCTACTTTGGTTACAATTCCTAATTTTAAAATCTCGAAGAGATAGAACGCCCGGAAATATTGAATATCAAAAAAAGGCGACCACGCCACAATCGATTTTGATCTAACACCGTTCAAAAGATCACATTTTTTGAACACACAAACACCTAATTTTTTTAAAAATTTAAATGGGAAATACCATGTTAATTTTTATGAATTTTTTGTCTTTCTTTAAATTATCATAACTTTTTACAGAATTGAAGGCCATAAAAAGCTACAGACTATTTGAAAGGTATTGCTCCAAGCTTTCTTTTAGACTTTTGGATAAAAAATCAATTGCGGCGAACTTACACTTTTTTAAGTTGAATATTGACATGTAGTTTATGTAACATTGACCTTAAGATTAGAAATTCTAACCCAGAAGGATAAATTCTACACATACGAATTCTACACATACGAATTCTACACATACGAATTCTACACAGCAACGAATGTTACATATAAGTTGTATAGTAAAAGTTGATAGATTTTGAGTTAAATAGCGATAAACCCAGCTGGTGTTGAAAAAAACTGGATAAAGTTCACTTTTTGAGGTTATAATAACTTTTGAGCTAATAAATTCCAGTACCTAAAAATTTTTTTCTGTATTCTGCAAAAAAATTGGCAAAGTGTACTCAAAATTTGGTGCATTTTAAAATTTTGATCGGACCACTTCACGTGGAATAAGCCATATATATTATATATATATATTACACCTTTGGTGTAAGTTATGTCCTAAAATACGTGAAAATTAGTGATTTTATGAGATTTATGAGGCATAACTTACAACAGCGGTCTTGGCCAATAAGCTAACCCAAGCCATTCGAAAGCTCGCGAAAAATGTGAACTTTTGAGAGGTGTTAGATTAAAATCGATTATGGTGTGGTAGCCTTTTTTTGATATTCAATATGTCCGGGTGTTCTATCTCTTCGAGATTTTAAAATTAAGAAATGTAACCAGGGTAGATAAGTTCTAAAGATTAATTTAAACAAAAGTTGTTTGTAATGTTTTTTCAAAAAAATCAACATATTTTGAGATAAATGGCTTTAAAAATAGAAGTTTTTCTATAAAATTGAAAAATTTCCACTTTTCATGGTCGAATAACTCTTAAGCAAATTATTTTTAACACTTAAATTTTTTTTGTATGTTCTGGAAGATGTTTCCAGCCTGTTCACAAAATTTGGAGTGATTTAAAATTTTCATCGTACCACTTGACGTGAAATAGACCATATATATGTATATATATGTATGTATGTATGTGGGTGTGTGTGCGTGCGGCGTAATATTTATATAATATATATATATATTTTAAAATTGTTTTTTCAAGAATACATAATATATGTATTTTTTCCTTGCGCAAAAAAAATTTTTGAACATAACTTGACAGAATGTGTATTTGTTTACTCATTCTTGATAAAACTCATAAAATTTTTAAACGTATACTCAATAATAATAACGGATCTAAAATTCAATGTAATGCTTTAAATACAAATGCAAAATTGTTTTTGAAAATTGAAAAAGATGAAATAAATATTAATCAAGTATAACATACACTTTTCCAAATATCCATATGATATATACAATGGGTTAAAAATTAAATATATATTAATTCTTGCATTTTTAAGATAATTCTATTATAAACAGTATAGGCAAAAGAAAATTCAAATTTTAACAGTGGCAATATAAAATACGAATTACATTTGAATAGATTTTCAAAAACTATTAATTTAGGAGCATTTAATTTAAATATTTTTTAAATTAATATTTCAAAGTTGTATGGATATATAAGTGTGTAGATATTTTATATTTATATAACACAATATTTTAAATAAACAAGTATGTATTTATTAGAAATAGAAGGATATTTAAGAAATGAATTTGTTTATAATAATCAAAATAAATATTTGGGCTCTGCATAGTAAAAATAAATTGGATATAATTATGGATTAAAACGCAAATTTTGAAAGAGAGTGCAAATTACGAATCACGGGAGAAATGGAAGAAACAGGTTTTTATTTAATGAAATAAAACTTCGATTGATCTCTGCGAACTCAGCTTTTTATTTTGTGCCTACGTTTCGGACGTTTCTTTGACCGTCCCTTTTCAAGGCTATACAAAAAATATACTCGTTAAATTTACAATTACGCACAAATTGATAAAGCAACAATAATAAAACACATTTAGTACACTCTTACCAATAAAAAAGGCGCAGAGATGTTAAGTTTTCATATCAATTACAACACAATCCTCCATCGATATCGCACAACTATCAAATTAATTAAATTAAAATTAATATTAAAAACTTTAAGCCGAATACAAACTAAAGAAGAAGATATATTATACAATTAAAATTAAAAGGTCTTATTACCTTCGCACAACCCTCCACTCTACATGCTAAGAAGAAAAAACGAGGACCTCCCCGAAGGGAGTCCTGTACAGTAGTGAGACCGATATACTAATTATAGCATCGTCTAACCGCTTACAATACATTTCAGCATATACATATACCAATGTGTACATATACACATATAGTATATGTATAACGTGTATACTAGTAAGTACACACCTGCAAACCGTATCAAAATAATAAAAGAGCTCGTATATTGCGGGCCAAACGAACTGAAACTTCTCTCATGTATTAGGCGATCAAGCGCCGCGAAGAAGTAACACACTCGGCCTGTTAAACCCAAGCTTGCTATAGGATTCCCCCCAGCGGCTCATAAGATGTGCCACCTCCATGCGCTGAATGACTGAACACATCAAGTGGACGGCCAAGCGAAAGAGTTTACAAATATCGATGAATAAATACGGCCTACGCACGTAACATTTTCACACTGTCAAGCGTAACTTTATATATGTTTTTTTAGAAAATTCACGTCTTCAATACGGTTTAATGTTTCGTCATGTATATAAATATTCATCATTTCAGAGAACATACGTTTTTTAAAATTATTTTCGATGTCCATAATACAAGTTTTATTAAAATCAATGCTATGTCCTGTTTTGATAGTGTGGACCGCTAATGCGGATCTGTCATTTTTATTTTTTACGTCATATTTATGTTCTCTTATGCGGGTTTTGAGTTTACGCTTACTCGTGCCTATGTATAACGCTGGACAATTACCACATGGTATCTTATATACAATATTACAAATTTCATTTTTTACTGTTTTATCTTTACCCAATTTTATAATCTTGTTAAACTTATTTATAGTGCGATTAATCAATAGAAAATCATGCTTCTTTATAAATACGTTTAGTTTTTATTTATATAGCGCTATAATTTTATAAATAATTCTTTAAAGCTAATACAAAAATTAATTTAATTAAGAAGAAAGTTTTATTACTATTAAAGTACAAAATATTAATGACATAGAACTTTTGGCGATGATCGTTCGTCATTAAATAAATTAATTTTAGAAGGTGAATTTCTATTTATAACGGTTTAAAATAATCCAAAATTTTAATAAGTTGTTAACTAAAATACTACAATTTAGTAAGTATATGTACTTTACTATTTTTGGTAAGTTAATTTTTCATTAACATTTATAATTATTAAAATATAAATTTAAGCTTTATAAGAATTCATATAGTTTAAAATTTACAGTTAACATTTAATATGTCTTTATTTTTTTTATTATTTTTATTCTGATTTCATTACACTAAATTTTGGTAAACTTTTATTTATAAATTATAATAACTATAGCAATACCTCCAAGGTGTTGTGTGAATCTGTTTAATTTTTAAGGTGTCCATGGTAGTGAAAATATAATACAATTTAAAACATTATTTTAAATAAATTAATTACGAAAAACCTTTTTTGAAATTAAAAATAGGGGGTTGGCGCGCGAAGCGCGCAGGGGGGCGAAGCCCCCCTAGTATATATATATATATATATATTGTGATGCTTCCGCTGGTGTTTAAGGCGGAGGTCGCAAAATAAATGAATAAAACACTCGCACTTAATTAATAAGAGTTCATATGAGTCTTTATATAATCGTACACAACCCGATAGGGTTGTTTACAACGCCGTTTGCCAGTCACGGCTTAAAATGTACCCGCCGATTTTCGCGATCAAAGTAACGCGGTTTGACGTGACGAGCACACATACACTTGCACGGAAAGGGAGCTGGATAACTTGAGGCGAAACTCACCTACACACCAAGAAAATCGTCTCCAAGATAAATCTCAATCTCTCACGCGGGTGGACATTATCTATACGCTTGTTTTGGTTTGCAAAATCTCGATACGGCTCGTGTCGTACACCGCTCGGGAAGCTCTGCTCTCACGGCAGCTCGTTTCGTCTCAGAGCGAGCCCTGCGCGAAGACGCTGCGCACTCGTCGCTACTCTCGACTTCGCGGCCGTGCGAGAGCTACGCTGGGCCTCTCGAACGCGCGTGCGTGTTCGCGTATACAGCGGCTACGCGCGGTCGGTAATTCGAATCGACCGTTCTGAACTAGATCTCCGTGTTGATATTCACGGATCGACATGAATAATAGTGCTGGAGTTCGGGTGTTCAGTGGGACATATTCATGGATGCTGGAGGTTGGTGCTGCAGGAGGTTCCGGTGTCAGGTAACAATTCAATCGTTCCTTAAGTGGAATTCGTTAGGCTAATTCGCCCGTGTGTTTGAGACTTCTAGGTGCAGTTTCAACGGTGACCTGTATGCCTGCGGGACTTCCTCTGGTTGGCTGAGGTGCGGGTTCTATACTAGTATTTACGGAGAAGACTTTCCCTCCAGGATATCGTGGGTAAGTGCGGCGGTTTCTGCAGCAGTAGTATTATTGTTTGAGGTGTTCCTAACCTCTAACCTAGTGTAAACACTAGGGTTAAATATCTCCTGTGCCTCCTTATATTCCCAGGGAGAACTGCATGTTGTCGCAGCTTCTCTGTCCTTCTTCTTATCTCTTAAATTAGGTCATTCATTAATTATCTTTTACAGGTACTCGGTACTAGGCTGGAGCGAGGACCTGGATGTTAGAGCGAGGCCACTCCATGTATAACCTGGGAGCGCTATCGGACCTCACAGCCTCTACTGCTAGTCTACGGCTTCTTAGCATGGTGCTGGAGGTTTACTTTGAAGGAATAGTGTGTGTGTGCCTCCTCTCTCCAAGCATCTTGTGGCTTGCTCGACTAGTGCCACTTATTATAACGTAGAATAAGATATCTAAGTGACATGTGATGTAAGCACATCGTCACAACTCCCTCCTCCCAAACCGAAGTTAAACTAGTATTACTTCGATTTCTATAACGCGCGGGAGGTTTCGACGCATGCTTACGAACGGTTTTCTATCTTATCCTAAGACAGCCGGTGCTATCTATAGCGGGGTAAGTGGAATTGTTTGTGTTGTTTGTGTCACAACGGAATGATGCTTGAAAGGTTATTTTAATATTATTAGTTTCTGACTGTATATAATTATAACGATAAATGGGATGATTTTATCTTAATTACTAAATAAATAGAATATTAGATTTAGTTGAGTAAGTTTCCATTGGCCGCTGTGTAATTCTTGATTACCCAATTGCTGAAATTGAAGTGGATACTACGAGAGTCAATCTGTGTATTAGTCTTTCACGCTGAGTGTGTATTGTCATTTACCTATCTGGTAACTATCTTTTCGGCACGTTACGCGTGTGACTGGCTTACATTACAAATTTTTGATACTCTTGTATCTTCGATCGGTTTCATTATTCGCGACATACATGACCCATACTAACATGAAACATTCATAATGTATACAAATTAAAAAGAAAAGTAATTTTTAAATATCATTCTTACATTCCTGGGGAGTTAGTTCTCCGGAAATGGTTTTAGTTTCTGTTGTGCAACGTTATAAATTTATTGTATTAAATTGCAAAATTATAAATAAAATCAGTAAGTTAATCATACTATTCGACCTTGCATTCCTCATTTCTTGTTTCTCCTTTACTATTTATAAGAACGTTTGTCAAGTTTTTTATAACTTTTATGTGATTAAGGTAGAGGAAGGTACACCATTAAAGTGATATTTGCATACTTATTATTCAATAGATAACGAACTGAACTTTTACCATTCGAGGGATAATGTGAACGTGGGTTAAAATTAATAAAGAAACGTTACCAGGTGTATCTATTATGTATGAATTTATTGTTTTAGATTCCAGGAGAAAAAAGCAGATTACAACAATAAAAAAAAATTGAGAAAGTGAGAAAAAAAAATTATTTTGGGTGGACGTTCAGTCCTTGTTTCCATTCTTCGTGGCAGTGTGGACACGTCTCTATGGTTTCATTTGGTTTCCCACAACCTCGGCAAAACTTCGTCCGAATTTCCGGGCACTTCTGTTAACTGTGTTGGAGGCTCCCACAGTTCCAGCAATCTTCTCGTCTACGGCCACTATACGCCGTTGGTCTGGGTGGAAGACTGCTGGTAACGTGGAGGTTTTGATTCCTCGATATAGCTCCTGTATACCGAGCTGGACTTGCTGGGTTGTGGTGCGTGTGGTGTGTGGTGCTTGAGGGAATGGGTAGCATGGTAGGGGGTTCTATTCGGAGGGACATAAGGGGGGCTATAGGGGGTTGTACAGGGGTTATGGGGTCGGTGGTCAATGTGGGTGTAGTGGGTGTGAGTGTGGTTGGTGTTGGAGGACGTATGAGTGGTGGGAAGCAGGGTACGGGGGTTGGTACGAAGCGGGTGATGACTATTGGGGATTGGGGTGACAAGGGATTTTGGGAGGTTTGCGTGATTGGGTTGGGGAGTCGTGGTATCGGGCCAAAGGTTCCTCGGAGGATTGATTGGGCGTAGGATGTGGGATTAAGTGGGGCCGGAATTGATGATGGTGCTGGAGGAGATGTATTGTCCGTGCTGGATGCGCCCACAGACCGCAAGGTCTCCTGCGGTACCAACGGTTTTCCGTGGCCTGCCTCTACGTTTTGGTTCCGTTCCACTTCCGAGGAGGGTCTTCCTTTTTTACAAACACTCGGTTCTTCAGGAAGGTGCACTCTCCTTGACTCTCTTCCACGTTTGCCCGGTACGGCACGTACCCTCTGTATCGGTATGTCGGGACTTGTTCCGATTCCTTGGGTTCTGCTGGAGGGGTTGGTTTTGGATATTGTGGTGCTGGAGGGGTTGTTGCTTGTGATGGTGCTGGAGGGGGTGTTGGCATCGGTGCGATGTTCTGGGGTAGGGGAAATAGAGGAGCTTCTCCCATCACTGGGCGTCTGACGGTCGTCGCTCTTCCTCTTCCTCCCTTTCCTCTCTGGAAGCTGTTTGCTCGTTGCATTTTCGGAAATAGAATTAAAATTTTTGGAAACGAGTCTACGGGGTGCTATGTATCGTTTAAGATCCTCAATTGATATTTCGGTACGTTTCCCGGTATTGTCGTCTTGTACTACGTATACTGTTGGTGAACGGATTTCAACCACAGTTGTTGGGCCTACATATTTCGGTGCATGTTTGGCTGCAAAATTTCCTTCTGCAGATGATAGTACATGGTTTTTCCGTAATACCTTATCCCCGATTTGATAAGTAATGTCTCTTCTATTTCTATTATAATATTTTGCTTGACGAGCTGATGCCTTTTTTATATGGTTTTTTACTAGATCGTGAAGAGCTGGCAGTCCTTTCATACGATCTGACCATTTCTCTGAGTCATTAGGAAGGAGAGGAGTAGGTTTCTCTAGGTGTTTCCAGATTAGGACTGAAGGTTCAGGATTTCTACCAAAATTCACGAACGCAGGTGTCGTTTTAAGGGAAGAGTGAATCATTGTGTTTAAAGCAAAACAAAATTCCTTTAAGTGAAGATCCCATTATTTATGATCTTCTTCTAGGAAGCTATTAATCATGGGTTTCAGATTACGATTTACTCTTCCAACGGGTTTGCCTGAGGCCTATAGGGGGGAATAGTGGTCTGCTGGATACCATACGTTTTCAAACGTTCAGTTACTAACTTGTTAGAGAATTCAGTTCCATTATCAGTCAGTAAAAACTTTAGGCAACCCCAACGGTTTATTATTAAATCTTCATACGCTTGCAATACGTTCTTCCCATTCGCCTTACTATGTGGCTCGATTTCCACATACCGAGTGAATAACTCCTCGAAAACGATTGCGTATCTAAAACCTCATTTTGACGGTGGTTTGTGACCAAGAATATCGGCAGCCACGACTTTCCATGGTCCATGGATATTTCTTTCTCCCATCAAACCAGCGGGGGGGTAATTGACAACTTTTGTGGATTTGACACTGATGACAGGATCTGACATTACAAGAAGTATCATAATAGCATCCATGCCAATAATAATGTGTTGCTAGACGAGCGTAAGTTTTTTCTATCCCAAAATGTCCTGATTGAGGTATGTTATGGGATTCGAAAAGAGCTTGGGGCCTGTTTGATGCCGGAAGAACTAGTTTCCAAGCATTCAAATCAGGGAACAATGGATCTACTAATGGATTTGGACGATGAGCATAAAAAAACCATTATCGACTTTAAATTCGGAATATTTATTTGGAAATTTCTTTACGTTTTCTATATTCTTTAGATACTATGGGTCATCTATGTGAGTTGGACTGCTACCTAGTTACTGCTCAGGCAAGAGCCTAGAATGCGTCAGGGACTTGATGAAGTGCACCCTTCCGGTGTACAAACTTTATATCGTAGCTTTGTAGTGCTGTATTCCATCGGACTAGCCTTCCTGTTGGATTCTTAAGGTTGTTTAGCCATAGTAGACTGAAATGGTTAGTTACTACTGTAAACTGTTCTCCTTGTAGGTATCCTCTTAGCCTTTCCGCTGACCAAAGGACCGCTAAACACACTTTCTCGGTTACAGTGTAGTTGGGTGTTCCTCCCCATCAATTACTTGCGTAAGCATACCTGCTATCGCGTAATTGCTTGCGTCCGTCTGTAGGGTGAACGGTAGTGTAAGGTTGGGGCGTGCTAGAATGGGTGCTTGAGTGAGGGCTGTTTTAAGTTTTTCAAAGGCTGTTTGTTGGTCGTTGTTCCAATGGCAACGAACATCTTTCCTTGTTAATTCTGTATGAGGGGTTTTAATATCGGCGAGATTTGGAATTAATCGGGAATACCAACCGACCATGCCTAAAAATCTGCGAAGTTGTTTGAGGTTGGTGGGTGCTGGTTATTCAGTTACGGGTTTAATTTTTTCGGGGTCGCTACTCAATCCATGTTCATTTACAACGTAACCCAGATATTTAACTTCTTCACAGCAAAATTCGGACTTATCTCGATTCAGTTGTAAATTTGCCTTTTTTAATGCTGTTAGAACTCTCTTTAACCAGGATATATGGTTTTTAAAAGTTTGGGTAACAATTATTATATCGTCTAATTACACGAATACATTTGGCTCCCAATTAGGCTTGATCAACTTTTCCATAATTTTCTGGAGGGTTGCTGGAGCACTTGTTAACCCATAAGGCATTCTTTTGAATTGATGTAGACCTCTCCCTCATACTCCGAAAGGAGTTACTTCTCTACTATCTTCTTCTAACAATACTTGGTGGTATGCTTGAGACAGATCCAATTTAGTGATATATTTTGCTTCTCTTAGTTTGTCCAGAATGTCATTCATATTCTTTAAGGCGTAAGCAAATCGTTATGTTACTCTGTTGACTTCTCTATAGTCAATGCAAAATCGATATTTACTGTCCGATTTGGGTACTATTACTGGACAACTACACCAAGGGCTTTCTGATGGTTCTATTATATCCTCAGATAACATTCGGTCTACTTCCTCGTGAGCTGCTTTTAGCATTTTTGGAGAGTACCTTCTCATCCTTTGTCGTATTGGTTCATGACCTTGGACATCTATTTTGTGGTAAGCTAACGTTGTAGCTCCAAGTGTTTTTGGAGTTGGTAGGATAAGGTCATCAAGAACTTTTTTAATTTTCTCTTTGTCTTCCTCGGAGACACATAGTAGGCCATCTACACTGGCTAATACTGGGATGTAACTGGGGTCTTGTCCGTAGGGGTAAAACTGATGGATCTCTCCCTTTGGAGTCCACCATGTATCGTTTCCGTAGTCTATCTTGAGTTCAAACAGTCGTTTAAAATCAATCCCTAAGATACACTCGTACTGTAAACCATCAGCTACTCGGAAAGGTAACGTTTTCTCGATTCCATCGATATTCACCGTTACGTCTAATTTTCCTTTACATGGCTTATATTTCCCACTAAGTTGTTTTCCTAATCCTTTCCCTATATACGAAATAAACAGATCCAGCATCTAAAAGTCCTATAATCTTTTTCCCATTTAACTCAATCGTAAAAAACAACCTGGGCTCAAGCTTTCCTAATGGATGTCTCTGGATGAGAGAATCTGGTGATAATACAGCTATTGAATCGATTTCTTTATTTAGAATCTTCTTCAGTTTGTATTCAGATTCTTTAGAGTTACCAGTATTACGAATAACTGGGACGGGATCATAGTTTTCCTCTTTTGTTTTTGGTGCTTGAGGGAATATTTTTAGTTTCTTTCTTGGTGCTGGAGAGGAGTTACTATGCTTAACAGGTTTTTCCAGAACTGTTTTCATTCTTTTACTAGGTGGTGCTGGAGAAGAAAATTCCCTAGGGTCATTTTTACCAATTATTTCTAAGGAGGACACATTGACGACTTTCGTTTCCCGCCCATTTGGAAACTCTACAATTGGTACAATCGCGTCTTAGTGTATTACTTTTACCGCATCCTTTACAACTATTGTCTGGGCAGTCATCAGACCTATGTCCCGCGACTCCGCATGTATAACATTTGCTAATTCCTTGAATTTTCGTCTTAATAGTATTTTTATTAGTGCTTGCGGTTTTAGTTCTATTTGATTGATAGGTCTTATTTGGTTACAGTGTAAATGATTGTTTACACCATCGTTTAATCGTTTATCAGTTATTGTCCGTTTCAGGGAATTTCGCACAGTTTTCAACTTGTATTGTATTATGGGACGGGGAAAAATGGGTTTTTCGTGGTATTCTATAGCTGCTGTCAACGTCGACTTTTCTGGTATCACCGTTTCTTCCCTTTTTAGGTTTCTTGCAGCTATTTTGCTCCATTGTTTAGGCTTACTGGGTTAATATGCTGAATTGAAAAAGGGTTCATCTTCTTCCATTGGAGGAGGGCGATATAATTTATCCTGACGTTTCCTTGCTTCTACCTTTTTCGCTATTATCTGCAATTCCAAAAATGACGAGAATTGGCTTCTGTCCATTCTTTGCCGGTAATCTGGATGTAAGTTGTCGTATGTTAGATCTCATTGTTCTTTCATAGACATTGGTGGTTGTAGCTGATCCAATAGATTTCTAAATTTGGATAAATACGTCGATATGTCTTGAAATGGGCCTTGTGTTCTGATACCAATTCTATTGCGTAATTGGTGTTGTATATCTTCTCTGCAGTATTGTATTGTAACGTACTGGTCAATCCTTCGGACTTTACGCAGTTCGTAAGTTTGAGATGGGATTAGATGTCTCGTGGCTCGGAGGGACTAAATCGTTTCTCCCGTATTCTCGATGATTGATAGGCGTGGTGACCCTCCGTTGAGCTTAATGAGGCAGCGTGTGGCAAAGCTTTATTTATGTGAATTTACAAGATGGCAGAAGTGCCAAAACCCTCGTGTAAAGTGCAGTTTGTTTCTCTCGTGATTGGAAAGCCTGTCCTCCTCGATGATCCGACGTATATTTACTTTCCGTGTTTTTAAATTATATACTTTACCTCGACGTTATACTTTTATTAACACTTAGTTCCTTCTATGTATATAAGGAAAGATTAGTGATGAAATAAATAACTCGATAATCAACTTTAATCTGATAAAGTGGTACGATTATTTATTTATTTTTAGTGTACACTCTTCGCGTTATGTCGCGGGTGCTCGTGCACGTACGAATATAAATAAGTATAATTAAGCGATATTAACAATGAAATATTGACTGGAACGGTAATTAGAACGCGTCCGCTTACTATCGGTATAAATTAGAATATACTTTGTATCTTAATAGAAGAAGACTGTTCGAAGATTATCGGAGTGGCGCGATTGCACGTCCGTTTGGTATCAAGGCAGTCTGAGCACTGGCGGGAGTCGACGAGCACACTGCGCTCGTGAGTAGCATCGTGGCGGGGATAGTTCAGTCTGATTGGTCGCGCGTGACGATACATAGAAGGTTCTAGAAGCGTTGGTCTCTTTTTATTGGTCCGTTGTTGTCAAGCGCGGAAACGCTGACTTAAACTTTACGCGAAAATTTCGTAACTGGCGACGATATCTAACACCGGATGTTATAAGGATACATGATATTTATTCCGTTGGCTTCTACGTCGTATAATTACTCTATATGCTTCTAGAATGTTCTATGTTCGTTGGTTTTACAATATTCGTTAATATATTATTGATTATTGGGAGGGGAAAAGGATCTTTATTACAAAAGTCTGTTGTATGTGAAATTTCGAGTCGATCGCTTAAGTTGAATTTCGAAATAGAGACGTTTTTGTGTTTCGCAGTGCTGTTAACTGATGTTTCCTGTGGTTAGAAATATTCCTTTCTTATTTATAATAATTTTAAATGGTACATTACATTCATTTATAATAAGCATGCGTATATTAGTATAAAAAGTATGTATTTTTAGATTCGTTCCATTGCCGGGTGGATTGAATTAACATGCATATTACACGTATATATACACATAAACCAGTAGGAAGTCCAATTTTCAAATTTTTAGATTCGTTCCGTTGCCGGGTGCATTGAGTTACATGCAATATTACACGTATATAACGCACAAAACCGGCTATGAAGTCGAAATTTTCAAATTTTTAGATTTCGTTCCACTGCCGGGTGGATGAATTAACATGCAATATTACACGTATATCACACATAAACAGCTAGGAAGTCAAAATTTTCAAATTTTTAGATTTCGTTCCGTTGCCGGGTGCATTGA